>CATIWF010053704.1:0-16765 GCA_949630135.1 Balakata baccata
ACGAAACTAATATATAATAACCACTAAAATAAGAAAAATGATGTCCAAGCAATATTTCAATCACGTTTTCATTTCAAGCCTTACGAAAATGAATAAACACAAATCAATCAATTTTTTCTTTTAAAACAATTCTTTGAGACATGGAATCGAAGGCTGGGGTCATCACCTACCCTAAATTCAAAGCAATATAACTTAGATCACACAGAACAAATATACAAAAGCATCTTAATTTTATATTTTAATGGTCACATAGCTTTTATTATTATTATTATTATTTTAAAGATATCAGAATATTCAATATTATTTTAATTATGATGTAATATGCAATACAAATTATTTGAATTGTTTTAGTCACTTTCCGGCGTTTGGTGGATTTGTGAAGAAGAATATAATATGAAGTCTTATGTCCTCACTGTCAAAAGTATAATAAATTGAAAGCGAAACAAATTGTTGGTATGAAAATTATTATTGCCTATTTTTAGCAGTTTTCAATGTGTTCCACATTTTTCGCAATCTAAGAGTGTTGGGGTTGGAAATCTAATAAATTCTAATTAGAATTTCAATTTTTTTTAATATGAGAGTATTTGATTAATTAATTATATTATTAAAAATTATAATTGTATTTTTTATATGTTGTTCAATGTACTTTTTTTGCTAGCAGTCATAGCTGTATATATATTAAAAAAAAAGAAGAAGGTAAATTAGAACCATTCGGCCGGACAACCTGGTAAAATGGGCCTACATTTGCTTATGGTTCAAGGCCATTACAGGTTAGGCCGGCATCAAGAATCCAACACGAATTACAAGAAGAGGCTTGCCGGACCGGATATTATTAAATAAAGAGAAAATTTCATGATTTATTGAAATTCACATATAAGGTTTTTTTTTTCACGTCGTACCGAAATTTTTTATTTTTTCCAAATTATTTGTCTTCTTCATTTTCTCCGAAATATATCATTGTTGGCTTTCTAGTTCTTCCTCTGAGATCTATCATCGCAAATCCAACAACCTTATTTTTTATCTCGTTTTCTCTAATTTCGTTGTTATTTTCCTTTCCTTCCCTTCTACTTCGAAGAAGATAAAAACCACCATTGAGGTTAATAATGATACTACAATTATTTTTTAAGAGTTGGTTTTCGCTTCAATGAGTTCGTCAAGTTGCTGTAAGAGAAAGTTTTGATATTAAGTTTATTTATTTACTTTTTTTGAATTTTGCTGCTCTGTTGTTAAATTTATTTTTTGTTCTTTTTTTTTAAATCACTAATATAACTCCAAGGTATCCTCAAGGTTACTAAAAATATTCTCATGGAATTTCCAAAGGTATACCGAAATATTCCAAGGTATATCTAATATATTCTCGGGGAATTCCTTTCAAAAAATTCTCAATGAATTCTCAAGGTGTATCCAAAGTATTCCCAAATTATTTCCATAAAATTCCCAAAGGTATACTAAAGTATTTTCAATATACCCAAAGTATTTCCAAAGAATTCTTTCTAATAAATTCTCAAGGAATTCCCAAAGTATACCCAAGATATACTTAAAGTATTTCCAAAGTATACTCAAGATACTCTCAATGTATTCATAAAGAATTTCCAGAGTATATGTAAAGTATTCCAAAAATATATCTCGGTATTCCGAATGGTATACCAAACTGTTTGTTTGAGATTTTTATGATGTTTTGAATTTTTATTGAATTATATTTTTTTTCTTCTTCTTTTTTAATGATTTAGTTATTCTTGTTGTTCTTTTGTTATTTTTTAGTAAAAATTGAACCAATATATTCCCAAGGTTTACTGAAGGTATGTCAAAGATACACCATCTGAGCATATTTTGATGTGATTTTGAGATTTATATATTGTTGTAATTTTAGAAAATTGTTTTCAATAAAATTAAATAAAATTTTGAGCACCGAAAAAAATGTAAATAGGTACCAATTTTTTGGTATTTATGTAGCTACAAGCTGTTATGTAATCTACTTTTTAAAGAGGCCTCTCGATTATGGACCAATGGCCCATCATACGTGTGAAAGACAATGATAGTTTTGTAATATTTATCAAATACACTACGACAATTTTGTAGATATTCATAATCCATTTATTTAAAAAGATTCATTAGTTTATTGAAAAATATTTATTAATTTATTGAAAAATATTTATTAGGAATAGCGTAAATGTTCATTAATTTATTATTATATATTCATTTTGTTTTAAACTATATATGATCACTAGCAATGAAGTAAAAGATTCATTAGTTTCTTGAGACAAATTCATTTGTTATAAAATTATAAATTCATTACAAGTCATGTAAAAATTCATTAGTTTATTGAGTAAATGTTCATTATGAATAAAGTAATTATTCATTAGTTTATTAATAAACATTCATTTCATTTTTTGTTTATTTAATTTAATGGATATTGTAATTTTTTTTTATTTTGATATGTAGATATGAATTCATTAAACTATTTTCAAAAAAATTCAAAATGTAACAAAAAAATCTTTTATTTATTAGTTTATTGATAAATATTCATTTCTTATATTAGTGATACCCTACTTATATAACATGATTATGCCTATTATATCACCTTATATCAAGAACAATCTCATTATATAGATAGAATGTCACTATTTATGCGACTTATGTCTAACTATTTATCGCCATCCTATATATTGTAACCATATACATATTCTAGATTCAAATCATAAAGGCTCATATTTTTTCCCCCTTTTTCACACATCATATACATCATAAAGTGTATAATATTACAATCCACAATATTGTCCCCATATGCACGTTAATAAAAAGTACAAAACATGATAGACAGACTTACAAACCGAGTTTCAAATGTCCTTAGTATGGGCTCTAGCTAGTTTCTTTTTATCAACTTCTACTATCTATAAGCTCATTGACCTGCGTGAGAAAAACTTACTATAAGCTATCTCTAGCTTAGTGGTGTATATATACATTGAGATTTTTCCATGCATCAAATAGGTATACAGCACAAAATATAGCAGGAAATCATATATCATGACATATAAACATATAATCATGCTTATGGTAAATAAACAGGTGATATATCAACTATATACAATGACCATGTTCGTATTATATATATACTTTATATTTTTACTGTTATACTTATTACTAGTATTTTTCATTTATCAAATTTGTCTGTTTTATTCATTTTCTTTCTCAATAAAAACTTCGACAAATAGCCTAAGCCTTATTCCCAGACTGTCAGGATATGGGGTGTAAAGTAGGTGAATTAGTCATCCTACTCACCCATTGTAATCTGTATGCTCATTTGAGTTCCCTCAAGTCAAGCATACTCATCCAAACTAGGGCTTAACTAACCTAACTGAGTATAACTGTAATTTGTATGCTCATTCTAGCTCCCTCAAGTCAAGCGTGTTCACCCAAACCAAGGCTCAACTATTCTAACTAAGTATAATGGATATGAGTACCAGGAATAGGAGCACCCAAGTCAAGGCTAAACAACCTGATTCTCACTCATATATTTTGTTAATATGTATCGCTTATCCCTTTTATGATGCATTATTTACCCTAAAGTAGTCATCAGGTAGAGAAATGAACATTTATATCAAAGTATCCTTTTATTTCAATCTCATTCTTTTATAGTTCCATCACATTTCCATATTTTATATGCATGCTTACATGTCAGATTTATGCATATCAATATGTTTTCACATATTTCTACATCATACTCTGGCATTTGTGCATAATCGGCATGTCACGGACCCACCAAAATATCATTTAAACATATGTCACTATTATTGTGAATAGTATCATCACGGTCATGACAAATTGGGCTGGTGGTGAAGTCTGGTCATGAAGGCTACTACACTAAATCATCATGGCTATGACAATTTTAGTATGGTTGTGACGTCGGTTATGAAAGATTTTAACTTGTGCTTTTGATCAAATTTTGTCAAAATTTCACTTCTAAACCCTTTCTAAACATGTGTAGACATCATCCATGGTCATTGGATACCGAACTAAACTAGTTATCACAACTCAAATCATCCCCCAAAATGAGTCATAACTAAGCTCACAACTCAAACTTTATACATGCATTGTACCCATTTTAACATATTTGTCATTTTCTTGCTTATAACCATATTTATACATATTCAAACACTTTAATTAATTTTTTTAATATTTGATCATGTCATTTCATGTCTCATATTATATAATATCTCATTACTTAACAAATAAACATATTCAACAACATTATAGCACATAACTCAACATTAATATGTATTTATCACATTTAAGGGTAAATAATAATACATATATATATACAAATCTTTATTAGGAGCTTGACAAATACTTAACTAATAATCTATCTACTCTCTTTGTCGATCTCCTCCTTCATGTTCTTATTTTCCTATCGCAATTAATACCGTTTATCAAATACTATGTCTATGGCAATATGTGAAAAAACGTAAAACTAGCTCATGCTCCTTAAACTATGGTTATTATGCATAATTTTAACTTCATATTATGGTATTTCACCCCCAATAACTTTAAATGATACAAATATACCCATTATCCAAACACTCTTCATCTCCCTCTAAGGGTTTCCAATCAAACAATACAGTCACCTCACATAATTTTATAATCATGTCAAATAGATGATTTTCTCACATTTTCTTACTTCTTGAAGGCAGAAGAAACACTTGATCATGCAAAGAATTATTGGGCTCTCTTGTACCAACTTTCTCTCTCTTCAAAAATCCTATCAAAGATGATATTCTCCCAAAATCTTGCTTTAATCTTGTTTTCTTTGTTAGTTTGTTGCTATTTCACTCAAAAACCATAAAAAATCACTCACTTGGGGTTCTTGAGGGTGTGTGATAGGGGTTTAGGGTTTGAGGATATAAAAGACGATAAAAAATGGTGATAAGAATGTCGAAAAAGCTTTATATAGTCACATTTCACGGTCATAAAAGTTCCCTTTCACGGCCATGAAGGTTCCCTTTTAGCAATCGACCTTGAACAGTCATGTTTATTTAACTTTTTTATTTGTCACAGTCATGACACCTTAATTTTTCATAATTATTGTGTCATTTCATCCCTTTTTTGAAAACGAAGCTAAAATTGGCCAATATATCTCACATATACCTTACATATACCTTTGTATGACTCCTTATATGTCATGTATCATATATTGTGACAAAACCCTAATTGTTGGGGTATTACAATTCATGTATATTTAATTTAGTGAATATTATATTATTTTTTTATGTTTTGATCTGTTGGTATGAATTAATTAAATCATTTTCGAAAAAACTCAAAACGCAACAAAAAAAACTAAAACAAATTGCACTGAAAAATAAAAAATTAAGATAAAATTGCACTAGAAAATACAAAAAAACGAGAGCGAAATAGAGAACAATAAACTAATTGAGAAAGCGATTAGCCACTTCAATGGATATATAGTAAAGTCACAAAAGATAAAGGTTCACTAGTTAAAAAAGTAAAATTCTTTGGTTAAAAAAACAGTCATTTTCATTTTTTTCTATGTACATGGCTACTGGACCCTGGTCCATAATGCATCTTGATTGGCATCCATGATATAATTTGTTATGTTTAATGATCTAATTTTACATTGCAAAAATATTAAAATTAAGTGAATTTTACAAAAATGGAAAAAAGGTAAATATTTATAAAAATAACACTCTTTTTTTTTCAGAAATAATAAGCACATGAATTTTTTTTTCAAAAATATCGACATACCTAAAAATATTTTGAAAATGTGGCAAATCAAGGTTTACCATAGATTTAATGAAAATTGAAGTTACAGAAGATTTATCAAAAATTTACTTAAAATTTATTCAAGTTATACCCTAAATTTATCTAATATTTACCAAAATATTAATGAAAGTTAAAATTACACAAGATTTACTCAAGATTTAATAAGGTTTATTCAAGAATAGCTCAAAGTTTATCCGATGTTTACCATAAAACTAAAGAAATTTAAAGTTACAAAAGGTTTATCAAATATTTACTTAGAGTTTACTAAAGTTATACCCAATGTATACTAGAAAATTAATGAAAGTTAAAATTATACAAATTTTACTCAATATTTACTAAAGCTTACTTAAGAATTACTTAAGGTTTGCCCGAAATTTACTCAAAATTTACCAAATATTTACTCAAAGTTTACCAAATATTTATCCAATGTTTACAAAAAAGTTTATCTAATATTTACCAAATGAATACCTAAGATTTACCAAAGATTTACTTCAAGTTTACCCAAAATCAAGCCAAAAGTTTACCAAAACAAAACAACCTTAATTAAATTAATTAAATATAACTTTACACATTTCCTTTGGTAATTAAGATTTACCCAGTGTTTACTTTAGTAATTCAAATTTACCTAAGATTTACTTTGGTAATTAAAATTTATCCAATATTTACTTTGGTAATTAAGATTTACCCAAGGTTTACTTTAGTAATTAAATTAATTAAATATAAGTTTACGTATTTTTTTCTAATTAACTTAATTAAACAATTATTAAAAATAAATAAATGCATGTTTAAAATAATTGTTGGCCATACAAGTTAATTAAATTATTAATCCATATTTAAAAGATGAAAAAAGTAATTTTTTCTCAATTAAATGAGAAAACATGGTATAAATATACAGTAATTTTTACATTTTGAAAAGAAAAACAAAGAAATTGGTAAAAATGAGAAGAGATAAATTAGCAATGAAAACACGGAGCTGATGTCGGCAAAATTGAAAAAAACTTTGGAACGTCGGTAAATAATGTAAAATCCTTTGAAATTAACTTACTATTAGTTAGGAGAGGCAAAGCTAATTATCTTTAAATGGGTAAATTATTCTATGCACCTAAGTGTATAGAGCTATATGATCTCTAAATTTTTAAACGGGCCAAATGTTGTTTTTGTTATTTAACGTCTAGTTTTCTGTGTTCTTCTTCTTTTTTTGATATTCGATTTTTTTGTGACGGTTTGATTACTCTGCTATTCGATTTCTCTTTTATCTTGTGAGAGGTTTTTTTTCTTTTACTATTTTTGGTTTGATTTGTTTGTTTGCTGCGATTTTGAAAGATTTTCTTTCCTGTATTTTTCTATTCTCAACTCAGTTTTTTTTTTCTTCTTCTTCTTGTTCTTTTGCTATTGGATTTCTTTTATTATTATTATGTTTGATTTCTTTTTATGTGATTCTTTGTTTGATTGCAAATAATGAATATATAGTTATAAACTAATGAATCTATAATTATTAAATAATTAATCTGATAAGCAAATAATCAAATATAAAAGAAAATATGAAACAAATTCATAAAAACAAATAATGAACATACACTTATAAAATAATGAATCTAATATAAATCTAGTAAACAAATAATGAAACATAGAAAAAAAAGATAAAACAGATTTATGAAAACGAATAATAAACATACAGTTTTAAACTAATGAATTTACAATTATTAAATAATAACTTTAGTATGCAAATAGTCAAATATAAAAAAAAAAGATGAAACATATTTATGAAAATAAATAATGAATATACAGTTATAAAATAATGAATATACAGTTATTAAATAATGAATCTACCATAATGAGAGTTAATGTCATTTAGTAGAAAGAGAGTTAGCAATTTTTTAATAGTTCCTCATGTTACGTGCGAATGGACTTTTAGCACATATAGGTACGTGGATCCAAATCCATGGTATAACATTCTATAAGATCACTATTCATTTTTCAAATAATAATGATCGCATAACCTTTTTAACTTCATTAAAAATATTATCATAATTAAGGCTAATAATGTATTATCATATATAGATCCATAATTGTAAACTTATATTATGTATGTGATAAGAATCATTTTTTTAGTTAATTCAAGAGTATATGAACTGACATAAAACACTTATAATTTAACTAAAATATTTAAATTTGAGACTGCTATTTACACGCTCTTGAATTAGTCGGATTAACTTCAAATATCAGGAAAAAAAAATCATTCAAAAGCAAGCCTCCTCTTGATAGAATTTTCACTGCAGTTTTTAATCAAGCATACACATTATGTTTGATTCTGATGTTTTATATTTTCTGCTTTTGAATTAAATATTTTCAGTGGATATTATTTTTATTAATTAATCTTATCCTACAAATAAAAATAGAAACTACTTCACAACTTATATAATGCATAGTTGCATACTAAAAACTAGTTATTTAAAAAAAAAAAAGAGTGGCTAATTAAAATGAATTACGGCCAAGTCTAGACTGATATGATATGAACAAACTAATAATGTAGAATATAAAATACGACCTAGACTTTATAGTAAAATAGACTAGGTATGAGCGGATCCTTTGCAGCTACTAGACACACTCCAGTGATCGGAATTAGCCAGGGAAGAAGACACACCATTTCCACACTTAGCCACCGTTCTCACGCTCTCTATCAATTCCTCCGTTCTTGCTTCTTGCGCCAGTATCTCCGCCAGCTGCTCTGGGCTAATCACCAACTTCACCTTCCAAACCCCGGTACTATTATATCTCGGAAATACCTCTGCCTCTGTTGGTCGTTTCATCACCCTCTGATTATCAAACGACATCCTATACGGTGCCTGTTTGGAAGAATTTTTGCTGGTGTTACTTTTGTTGGTATTTGGATTCATGTCGTTAGTGCAAGTGCTGAGAGGGAGGAGGTAATAGAGATGGCCTCCGTGGAGCTCTTCGTTGTGGAGGAGAGGTGGAGAGATGAGATCGTTGTTCCGGTATATGGCGTGTCCAGGGAACTCGTTGGTTATGCACTCCGCCGTGATCGGTGAATAAAGCTCCATTACGCCTCCGTTGGTGGTGACGACTTTTACCATCTCTTCTACCTCCGCTCCAAATCCTTTGAATACGCAATTCCCCATGTGTATATATGTCTGTCAACAATGCCGCTGATAGCGGTGGTGGTGGTGGAGATATAAGGAGATGGAGAAGATTATGATGGGGATATATTATGATGAGCTGATCATGCGTCGGTGGTGAGTTTCTTGAGGGATTCTTCAATGGGGGCCATGCTCGCCGACACGGAATTCTTTTCTTGGCTTACTAAAGAACACAATCCTGTGGTTTTTAAGGCAGGATGGCCCCACATTTCTTCACAAAGACTTTGTTCTGGTGCTTCGAGGTTACTTATTCTTCCTTTGAGAATAATCGTCGATAGCGATTACTTGCATGGTCAGAATCTAAAGGTCAAATTAGTTCAACCTCATCCGCAGGTTTTTATGGTCAATGCCTCCATCAATGTGTCTATGCCTTTTGGTGGAGCCCAGTTTTGTTTTTGCCATGAAAAGGAGAGAGGCTTTTGAATTTTTTTTTTTTTGTTTCTTTCCTTATTTTAATTAATAGATGTGTCTGCCGGCACTGGTGGGTGCCAGTGAGCTACCAAACGGTGTCGGTTTTGTCTTCGAAAGAGGGTGGGTCAAATACGAGTCAGTGTTGGCGACTCTACAGCAGTGCATGAAGACGAAAGCTGACCACTACTCCCATCTTTCTAATAACACCAATTCAATACTTACCATCCGTTTGTTTCCTCATAAACTTCAAAACACTATTTAATTAATAGCTATAAAATAATCATGATCTTTCATCACTTGGTTGATGATGACAAAGGAAGAATTGGAAATGTTAGAAAACAAATGACGAAAACTCAAAAATTGAAAAGATAGAGAAGTAGTTTTAATTTCAAAAATGGTGAGGGTAATTGATAGTGGTGGCGGAGTTACCTCTTTCGGTGGCACTCATTATGTCTTGAATATTTCTTTATGATCACATATATAGATGGTGATACGATGATACCAAAAAAAGTGTAGAGATATAAAGGAAGGGCAATAGAGGTGCACTTTTATGACTGTAAATTTTTTTAAATAGATTCAGTTTATCACACTATTAAAAAAAAAGTTCTCTAATCCAAAGCCTAATAAAAAAAGTTTCTGCTGTTAACCGGGTCTTGAGGTTCACAAAATTTTGTATTTGCCAATCCAATATGTGGACAAAAAGAAACCAATGTAATCATTAATTAACCCCTATATATTAACGGGTAATTTTCTTATCATCCATATAATGACCAATTACTGATTTATCATTGGAGTGGAGGGTGAAAGTGGGAATATTGCTTAAAATTTGAAGTTAGCCTGTGTTGATTGCTTCACCCGGATTTAACTATCATCAATCAAAAAAATTCACATGCTATATCATTCATGGGATGGGTCCTACCATAAGCTTTATATTGAAGAAAAACATTTTATAAAAATTTAATTTACCACTTCATTTATAAACTAATTCAATCATACAATAATTAATAAATATATATTATTATATAATTGAATTAATTTACAAATGATACAAGCAAACCAAGAAATCTTTATTACATTTAAAACTGAATATACCCTCGTTTCATTCATCTTCTTATGTTTTTTATGCTAAATTAACAATATTTAGAAAAGAAAAAAAAATGGAAGCATGTGTTTCAGCTTTATTCCCTAAAAAAGATTCCGTTAACACTCATATCATATGTTTATCAAATAATAAACATGGAGAGAATCCCTGCTTTCTTTGGGGTGGCTATAGGTAGTTCTGTTGATGATATCAATTAACCAGTTCATCAATTCAATCCAATTTGATCTATATTCAAAAAAATTAGTATTTAAATGGTATTAATTTAAGTTGGATTAAATAATTATGTGTTAATATTTTTTTGAGTTGGTTTGGTTAAATTTACCTTATTATTTACCAAACTATTTAAAATTATCATGTCACTTTATTTGCTTTATATAGACTATTAGACCATTTTGTCTTGCTTACTTTTAGAATATAATTCAACTCGTTTTACCGTTTGCTTTTTCAATACATTATTATTACGGATTTGGTTTCCAAATTAAATATTTAAATATATTTCTATCAGAATTATTGACATTAAAATAATAATTTGATTGAAAGTATTGAAATTAAAAATAATATTTAATGGGTACCCATTTTAACTCATACATAAATTTAAAAAATAACTCTTTTTTTTTTACTCAAAATTTTTATTAAATTTGTTATAAAATTTTTAGAAAACTTACTTTGGCCATTTTAAACATATTTACATCAAAATTTTCAATATTATTTTAAAAATAAATTATATGATTTTATAGTTAATATATATTTATTACCGTTTTTACTGGAAAAAATTATTATTATTACTGTTAAAAAATTAATTTTTGAAGTTTTCAATAAAATTTTTTTAAAAAAATAATTACATGTTTAAATTATTACATATGCATATGTGGGGCAACATTTGATACATATGAATAAAAATCAAATAAGTCACGATGACCGGAAATTGAGTGTATTGTGATTGAAATAGTACCAAAACAATCAAAATATAATTACGGATTCAGAGAAAGTAAATAATTAGTATACAAATTTATGACACTAAATTTTTGAGTGAGACTAATAAAAGGGGTAAAGTCGTAAAAATATAATTTTCGGTCTAGCGAGCGAGTTGTGAGCCGAGTATACCGAGATGTAAAACATGTTAAGACAAGTCTGTGAGTAAAATTTTACAACATAATTTCTCTGTTTAGAGTCCCAAATTGATAAAATAAAATTCAAATCCTGGATAAATTTAAAATTGGTAAAAAAAAAAAAAATACATGTAAAAATTAGTGTTAGAGTGCAATTATAAGAAATAAGATCTTTAAAATAAGTTGTTGTATTAACAATTGCAAAACAATCTAAATTGATATCCAATCCAATTATACTGGGAATTTTTTATAAACACCGGAAAAAGGACAAGTATTTACAGCTTTACCTCCCACTAGTGTTTTTTTCAATTTTACCGAAAATCACTATCAACAATTACACCAAATACCTCCTAAAATCTTGTGCAAAAATCTCTTTTTCAAATTTGCCAACATCTCATTATTTCCTATACAAATCTCTCAATCAAACATTTTCATCTTTCTAAACTCAATATCTCTCTCAAACCTTTGCATTTTATTCTTCGTCAACTCACAAATATTCTAACGTCACTCGTTCTGCATAATCAACATTTCAACATAAGCATTCTAGTATTATCGTTTTAATAGAAGCATTCATCATCAGCTCACAATCTTCCATTTAATATTGAAATCACAATCCAGCATACTCGTTTCAACAAAAGCATTTTTTTGCAATTTACAAAAATAAATATATTTGCATTAATTATTTAATAAATATCCGTCGGATCTCCTACAATAAAAATTGAGATCTATATTACTGAATCACTAGTATACAAAAATCCAAACACTCAGGTATATCTATGACATATCTTAGAAATACCTTAAGTATAAACCACTTGTTGCAGAAGCCTATATAGTCTAGAATACTTATGGCATACCTAGGGTATATCTTAAGAATACTTTCAGCCTTAGACAGATGTAACAACAGTATAAATAGTCTGATAATCATACGACATAGGTTAGATATATCTTTGGAATACCTTAAGGTTAAACCGGTTGTGTCAGCAGCGTATAGAGTACGGCATACCTTTGGTATGCCTAGGGTATATCCTTGCAATACCTTAAGCCTAAACCAGTTTTGGCAAGAAGCCTATAAAGTATAGTATACCTTGGGCATACTTATGGTATATCTTGGGAATACCTTAAGCCTAAACCAGTTGATGGAACAACCTATACAGTTTAGTATACCTTTGGTATACCAATGGCATATCTTAGGTATACCTTAGGCATATCTTGTGTATACCTTAGGCATAAATCAGTTGTCAATGAAACATATAAAGTCCAGTCTGCATACGTTTAGTATATTTTTGGTATACCTTAAGGCTAAACACGTTATGACAGCAGGCTATAGAGTACGTTATACCTAGAGTATATCTTTTTGAATACCTTAAGCCTAAACCAATTTTGTCAAATAGCCTATAGAGTATGATATACCTTGGGCATACATGTGGTATATCTTGTGAATACCTTAAGCCTAAACTAGTAAAGGGAACAACTTATATAGTTCGGTATACTTGTGGTATATCTTGGGAATGCCTTAGGCATAAACCAGTTGTCTCAGAAGCCTATTGAGTTAGGTATACATACGGCATACGTTGAGTATATATTTGGAATACCTTAAACATAAATCGATTGTGACAACAGCCTATAGAGTCCATAATACCTTAGGTATACTTAAGATATTTCTTTGTAATATCTTCAGCCTCAGACAGTTGTAACAGCACTATAAGCAATTTGGTATACATATGGCATACATTGGGTATATCTTATACATACCTTAAACATAAACCAGTTGTAGCAAACACCTATAGAATCAGTTATACTTTTAACATATCTAGGATATATCTTGTTAATGCCTTCACCCTAAGAAAGTTGTAACAGCAGTCTAAACAATCCTGTAAACCTAGGGCATATCTTGGGTATAACTTGCTTATATCTTTACATACCTAGCAACAAAATACATCATTTAATATAATAGCAAAAATATAAAATATAATCTACTTTTTTCTAACTGCTATTTCATTCTATTAAATGAAACTGACAAGAATGAACAATGTAAAATATTCCATTAATCATACATCACAGTGGAAGGTGGAATGAAAAGATGAACTACACTGATTTCAATGTAAATGGCATACTACTACAAAATAATACATCCTTCGACAGTCTACTGGCCATTTTATACAACCAGCTAAAAATAAACAGGCATGAACATTATTGATATTCAGTACAAACTTAAAGAGGACTATCCACCCCTAAAAATAGAAGATAGCATAAGCCTCTCTTTCTATGTGGAAATGAAGAAAAGATAAATAGACATCACGATGCTGCCAATCTGCATAAATGTGTAGCTAAAGGATAACCTTCAGCAAAGCTGCTTCAGGCTCACATATTGGCAAAATGAAAAAAAATCATAGAACTAATTCAAACAGTAGATACTCGATCACAACATAAGAAAATTGATCTATAAACACTAAACACCGCAATCGAGATATTGACAATATGGATATTAACATAGATTTTCTCCAATATGCAAACAAAATATCAAAAGACATCGTGGATATTGACAATGAGGCTCAAAGTAGAGAACCAACACTCATATATGATGCCACAATGACTAAGGTTGAACAAAATAAAACATATAAAGACAAGGATGCATTCAAGAAGGTTCTAAGTTTGTATGCAATAAACAAATACTTCCAGTTCAAAATCACAAAATCCTATAACAAGGCATTCATGGCAAAATGCATAGATGAAAAATGCAGCTGGTACATTAGAGCATCAACATTAGGTAAATTTTCATCTATTGTTATATGTGTTGCACACCTATTGTATACTTTGCCAATATTACAGCACTTTATACATATGTCCTAAAATGTCACACATTTAAACTCCTAAATGCATGCTATAATATCCAGTATACTTTGTGTATACATTTGGTATACCTTGGAGGTATCTTCTTCTTTCAACTACTCTTATATTGGGTCATCATGCCCTGTATACATTGTGTATACCTTGCATATACTTACTACTGCCAACTACTAAGCTATATCTATGCTTCAATGTCTAGTATACATTGTGTATACCTTTGGGTGTACCTATTATTATCAACTAGTTATTTATATCTATGCTTCAGTGTCTAGTATACTAGTACCTTGAGCTATACACATGATACATTCTGGTATATTTTGGATATACATATGGTATATGTTAAGCATATCTATCCATATATACTAACACTTTCAAAACAACTGTTACAATTGCAGGAAATACAAAAATGGTAAAAGTAAGAAAGTTTAAAAGGACCACACATGCTCTTTAGAGACTAGATTAGCATATCAAAACAAGCAACCTCATCTATTATTGTTGAATTTATAAAATCAACATACAGCAATGAGAAAAAATCTTATGCACCTATTGATATCATCAAAGACATGAATGACAAACATGGAATGAAAATAAGGTACATGAAGGCTTGGAGATCAAAGAAAAAAGCACAAGAATTAGTGAGGGGCAAACTAGATGAGTCATACACTATAATCCCAAAATTCTTGTACATGTTGAAGGAAAAAACCCAGGATCATTTGTAGACCTCAAAAAGGAGGATGACGACTCATTCCTTTATGCATATATGGCACTTAATGCTTTAATAAAAGGCTGGAGACACTCCAGACTAGTTATGGTCATTGATAGGGCATTCTAAAAAGCAAGATATGGTGGAACCATGCTAACAACATCAATACAAGATGCAGCTGGAAAAATATTTCCACTGTCATTTGTAATCAGTGACTCTGAAAATGATGCAACATGGGAATGGTCCTTCAATCGAGTCAGTAAAGCTTTTGGTTGTCCTCAATGACAATGTATAATATCAAATAGGCATGACAACATTCAAAAAGGAATCACAAAAGTATACCTTAAAGCTACATATGGTATTTTTGCCTACCACCTCATGAACAACCTCAAGACAAACTTCAAGAGAAACTCAAAGAACATAAGAGAACCATTCATCAAAGCAGCAAATGCATACACAGCAGAAAACTTCAAAGGTACATGAAGGAGCTGGACAATATAGATATGAGGATTAGACCTTATTTAGCAGTAGTTGGGTACCATAAATGGACCAAGGCTTTTGCAAACAACAACAGATACTCAAAACTAACATCCAACATAGCAGAGTCAATGAATGCAACCAACAAAGCAGCAAGAGAGCTATCTATAACAACACTGCTAGAGTATCTAAGAGGTTTAACGCAAGAAATGACATATAAGAATAGAAACAATGCAAGACCAACCTTTACAAAGCTAGCATCAAAGGCTGAACACATGCTGACAAAAAACTTCCATAAGTCAATGAGAATACATGTATATTTCTCTCTCACTTTAAATATTCAAACATCAACTTGGTAGGCAATCAACTTGGAAAATACCAACTGAAGCAGACAAATACAAGTAAAACCACCTCAAGGAAAAGTAAAGATAGGAAGACCAAAGACAAGAAGGATACAGGCACCATGGGAATCAAAAACCATATCAAATGCAGTAAATGTGGACATAATAGGAAAACATGTAGAAATGTAGCTATATAAACAATGTCTCTTACTATTGAATTAACTATCTATTGCAAATAACAAAATTTCAATACCTTTGTTGTACATACAAAATAATTAACTGCATAACTATGCATACCTTAATATAGCATATTCTAGGTATATGTTCAATAAACTTTGGGTATACTTAGGACTGTATACTTCTGCTGACAATCTGTAAACAATTTATAGTCCAGTATATCTCAAGCATCCTTTTGGTATATTTTGCGGATACCTTAGTCCTAAACATACAGCACAATAAAAAAGCTTATAAATTCAGGTATATCTCGGGCATACTTTTGGTATATTTTATGGATATCTTCATCCCAAAACACAACACAATAAAAAAGCTTATAAAATCTAGTATATCTTTAGCATACATTGGGTATACCTTAGACATATCTCAGCTAACAACATCTACACAAATGCTTAAAGAGTCTAGTATATATTTAAAATATATTGGGTATATTTTTTGTATATCTTTAATACCATCTACATCTGCTCATTGGGGATACCTTATGAGGACATGTATATCATTGGCATACATTGAGGATATCTCATATAACAACTAAACCCACAAAGAAGTTATAAAAATCCCTGTACACTCTGGGCATACATTAGGTATATCTTTGGTTTACTTTCAGT
>CATIWF010053705.1:0-20945 GCA_949630135.1 Balakata baccata
GAGAGTTTTGTTCCACATCACTAATATGTGAAGTTAGACTTGTGTTTATATATTAAAATACATTCTTACATGGGTAAGAAAGTAGCATGGAAGGCTCTCTCTCGCACACTCAGGCACAGGGGGGGTGCAAATCCATGGTCCAGGGTAGAGCAATGCGTGGGTGCGCAACCTACGTACATGAATGTCGGCCCAAAATCTTATGGTCTAGACCAAATGCAATTTTTACATTTTTTTTATTTCTGGAAATTGAAATAACACTCCCATGTTAATTCATACGGCTAGCAGTTTGTCACGTCCATGTGGATCTACACGGTCGTGTGGATCCACACAGCTAGGCCACTAATACACCCATGTGGATCCACACGCCTTTATCATTGTGCTGTAGAGTGTACATGGAAAATCCACACGCCCGTGTGGATTGTATTCCAGATTAGTCTTTTGAGCTTCTTGTCTTTTATAATTTCATTTTCTGATGTTTCAAAGATTAATTTCACCATTATTTGAGAGTTACAAATGCATTATTAACAGCCTTTAAAGGAGATTAATCACAATTAATTTCATGTCTCCTCCACCTAGTATAAATAGGAGCTTTTAGCTTGTGTTGAAAAGGGTTTTTAGAGAGTTGAATTTGATTCTTGTTTGCAAAGTCTTTTTCTTCCATTTTTCTTCTTCTCAAGTGATAAAGAGTGTGACTAATATTCAGTTCAATATAAGTAGATATTGTGTGTTCAACAACTATTTTAAATTTGTTGTATCATGGTAGACAAACGCTAGTTATCCTAAACACCGGTGGTAGAAGGCGAATTTATCTTTAGGAAACTGTGTGGAACACAGGCCTCAGATCATTTTTCATTTCTCTTGTTTTTTGAATATTGAATTAACTATTTCTCCTATTATTGTTTTTTTCTTTACAGTTTATTTCTTGTAAACTATATGTTCATTATCAGTAAACTATAGCCTATAAACTTTAGATTCATTTGTTATCAATAGTAGGTTCACTAATAATAAAATAAAATGTTCATTAGCAATAAAATAAGAAAAAAAATTACTATTTGCCTAATGTAACTTGACATAATATACTAGTACCCCACTGAAATTTAAAAAATATACAGTTTGTCCGATGTAATTTGACATAATATGCTAATATCTTCTAGAGGTTTGAAAATTGTGCTATTTATCTCATGAAGTTTTGACATATTGTACTAGTATGCTTCTGTAAATTTAATTTACTAGACTAATACCTCCCGAGCAAAAGAAAATATTCCTTTTTACTAGTGTATTATATTATTTACTAGTATATTATATCAAACTATAGGGAGTAAATAATATATTTTTTAAATCTCAGAGATGTACTAGTATATTATGTCAAACTAAAGGGAGTAAATAGTAATTTTTCCATAAAATAAAGGTGTATTACTTTATTGAAACATGTTTATTTGTTATAAAAATGTAGGTCTATTTAGAATATGTTATAAAATGGTAGGTCTATTTAGAATAAAGTAAATATTCATTAGTTTATTAATAAATATTTGTTATTTTAATAGTAAATAGTTTATTAGTAAATATTCATTTCATTTCTTTATGTATTTAATTTAATGGATGTTATATATTTTTTTTTTTGATCTGTAACTATGAATTCATTGAATTCTTTTAATATGCATTGTGTATTCAATTTAGAGAATATTATATTATTTTCTTTAATTATTTTTTAATTCATAATATAATTTATAGCTCATGAATAAGTTGTAATAAACTAATGAACATTTACTTTATTTCTAATGAATCTTTCTCAATAAACTAATAAATATTTTTCAATAAACTAATGAAACTTTTTCAATAAATGGATGACAAATATTTAAAAAATTATTACCGTCTCTCACATGTATATTAGACATTTGGTCCATAATACTCTATGGACTGGGATCTAGGATATAATTTGCGCCAGCGAGAAAGGACTCAATAACAACCGCCATCTTTTCTTTACTTGACTTATAAGGCTTTTTTTAAAGCTATGAAAATTCCTTAAGCCCAATCAACCCTTTGATTTTGGCTTACAAAGTTGTGTCCAATTACATAAGTGAATTTTCCACTTATATTCCTACCAAAAGTGACTAATTAAGGCTCTCAATACATCACAGAAAGAGGCAAACAACAAAAAAGCTATGCATAACATATATTAGAATTGCCTGTGCAACAGTTTTTTATTAGCACATCAAAGCAACTTTTCTTACCAACCTTATAATAGGGTTCAAAGATGATCTTTAATTTTACAAAGAAACTACTTCTTTAGAGTGCCTTATCAATGTTGGTAACACAAATATATATTATCATGAAAAACCAATTTCATACCAAAAACCTCACAAATAAACAATTGCAAAATTTAGAAACATTCTTATGAAGATTAACCTTTGTCTAGACAGTTTTTCATAACGCTGTAGAACAAGAGAAAGACAATTTAATGCATAAATAGAAGCATTTGAAATGATAAGAATGTCATCTGTGAACAAAGATGAGATACCATCAGAGTGACCCTACAAATCTAAACTCTATGTAATGCCTGAAAATTGATAGCATTATGAGTAAGACTAGTCAGTTTGTCTATGCATACAGGAAAATACAGTAAATTTGCCTAAAACTCCTAGATGGCTTGAAAAAGACTAGTAGCATTTCCATTTATCAATATAAAGTAGGAAGCCAAAGTGAGAAACCTCAACATAGTTGAGACTCAGTTATCTGAGAAACTAATTTCTAGCATAATGGTTTGTAAAATATTCCGTTCTACCTTATCATAGTCCTTAGCCATATCAAGCTTAAGAGACATTAATTTTTGCTATAAGGACCATAAAATCTCATATGATGAAATGTTTCAAAAGAAATCAACAAATTATCTATTATAAGATGGCATAGTACATAAGCATTTTAAACCTCATCCATAATTTCACCCTATAATAGATTTAAGTCTATTAGCTAGGACTTTAGTCACAATCTTATAAACCACATTGTAAGGATTTGTAGAGCAGAATTCATATGTATACCTTGAGTTCTTAATTTTGGGAATTATGTCATATGGTCACTTGAAACCTTCTGAAAAGGTTCCCATGTGCAGCACATCCAGAACAACCTGAACCACTGTAACACCCTCTTATACATATAATCAGGATTACCTAACTATATAAAAGAATATTATAGTGCATGTGATGAAAATTACAATAAATTTAGAATCTTTTTATACCATGGTCATGATGACTTCTTGAAAAGAGATAATGCAAATTAAAATCTTCATATAAATAATAATTATTTTTGGGCTTCCACTAGCCCCAAAGGTTTACAAAATAACATAGTTACAAAATTATATGTCCTTTAAATTAAAAGCATATACACTAATGTAAATAAACTCATTCCTCATAATATAAACAAAACACCAACCCTACTGGATGTGTCCTTTGACTCTTCCTTGGGCTACTTCTCTTATCAATTTCTATGTACAGCTCCGACTTACGTGTGGGAAAAAACACCCACATGCTAAGCAAAACTTGTTTTGTGGTATATAATAGTATGCAAAGTAATAAGCAATCCAATATGCATATGGCAACATATATAATGTATATATATGCACATGATATACTTACCAAACATATGTTTAATTCCTTAACCACACATTTGTTCATGCAATTACCATCATGCTTACCATCTCATGTTAAAATATATCATGTTACCTATTTGCATAATTAAAAAGGCACCAAAAATCAACCACATATGAAACATCAACAACTATTGGACTGTAAAAGCATCCAAAAGTTTCTTCATAATTAATATTGTACACAAGTTGCCCACATTACTCTAAATTGGAATAAACTAGATACATGTAATCATATTTACAAGGCTCTCACTCAAGCCCCTTAGGTCACCTGGCTGAGTTTATATAAAGTATGCATATATCTCTTGATCAAGGGTGCTCAATTGAGTTTAAAGCCCTTGTCCGTAACGGTAAGTAATTAACCTCAATAAACTATATCTCCCTGTTCGTTCTCCTTTTGAATGACATATCATCTATTCTATCTCTAGTCCTATGTTAGAGTATTGAGCTTTAACATCCTTTCACATTTCACTCATGTCCATACCATTTTATCATAGTGATTAAGAATATATTTTATCATGACTCGAATAAACCTTGATCCCTACAAGTTTCGTTTCAATAATCATATCAAATACTACTTCACGGTCATGAAAGATACTTTCATAGTCATGTATGTGCTTTTTATGGGTAGCTCCCCGTAAACCAAGTGGTGATCGTGACTGTGAACAATTTTGGATGGAAACTTATATTTAGCTGCAAGATTCATGACCATGATATACCCATAAGGGGCATGAAACCAAGTTATGCATCATGTTATGAAAATGACTCTGTATTATTCAAATAACCATGCCTTAAGGGACTCACGTAAATCTGGAAAATTATGTTGAACCAAAATGTAGAACAAAGCGCTTCCATCTTTCACACAAAAGCCTCTAAAGATTGACCAATGTTAATCACTCATATCAATACTCAAGTACATAATTCATGAAATTTTCATAGCATTAACTCAATTTAACATCATTAGAGTTCAATTCACCGCAATTAACATTCAATTACAAACAATCCAATCCACAACATACCCATAGCATTTAATACCCATAAATGCAAATAATGACTCCAACAATCTTCAATACATATTTAAAGCAATACCAAACACACAAAATGAACAAAAGGACTTTGAATGTTAGAATGTACATACATACCTTTCACAAAATGGAGCCTCAGAAACACCTTATCTACTTCTCAAGCTCCTTCTCCTTTCTTGGGAATGGTATCCTCCACCAGTAGGACCTCTTATAACATAAAAACACTTCTTTTAATCTCTATGACTTGGATTAAACATAGAAACTACTACCTAATTCACAAACCCTAGGTTTTCTCCCTAAAGGTCTTTCCTTAAGCTAGACCAGTCTCAAGATTCCTCTTTTTCAAACTTAGAGACATTATTAATGGCTTTTCTAACTTCAAAACCTACCACTATTCTCAAACCCTAACTTTTCATTCATTATCTCTACGACACAAAAAAATAGGAGGGAAAAAAAATGGTAAAATGGAGAGGGAAGATGAAGGAATTGTTTGACTTACCAGGATATTGAAGTTCTAGGATGTGGGTCACCTTTTTTTCCATCCTTTCTCTCTTCCTTTTTTGCTCCAATTCGACCTTTAGTAGCCCTAAAACTCCCTATATCTCCCTCCTATTTAAGTCTCCAACACTAAGGAGTGATTTTTATTTGGTTTCTCTAGGTTTTATGGTTGATTGTGAAGAAAAGTGAGGAAGAAGGGAGTGTGGAGAAATAGGCAGGTAGGAGAGTAGTGTTAGGATTTTGGGAGTGCAAATGAGGAAGAATGGGAGAGAGAAAATGCGTGCCTTTAAATACTCATGTGATTCTCAAGTTTCACTACTGTAAAACGTCATTCACGAGTGTGAATCAGCTGAATCTTAGAATACACACATATCCCTAGATTCTCTTGTATAATAATCCCTCTTATAATTTATCATCTTTTGTCTATCTCTTTAATTACCGAATTATTATCTAGACCCAAACTAACTGGCGTTACAACAACATCACTACCCATCCACATTCCAATAGCGTTCATAAAAAACATGAGGTAACCTTAGGACGAACAAATATAAGTCGCTAGATGAACCAATTGAGCTTTAGATTGAAAAAGGTTTTGACAAAAGTCAATAAAGTGTTCGTCTAATTCATAAGCATATAGTTTTGCTCCACCTCCGTTATTTTATTTTATTTTTTTATGGGTAGATACAACTCTATGAAGTACTTTGTATTACGATCATCTTCTTGCAGCCACTATACTTTTGCTCTGTCTCCACATATATTCTTCCTTAAAATTATGTAAAAAGAATAGTAATCAATTAAAACTAATTCAATTGGTACACTTACCTTAAAATAATAGTATAAATGTAGAAAGTTAAAAGTTAAATATCCACCTATATAATATGTATTAAAAAAAGTCAAAAGAATAGTAAGATAATAAAATAAAATATACATTCGGCTGAATGTGAAAATTAAAATAAGAAAGAAATTCTAAAAATGATGTAAAAGTTTCATTTATAATTTGCAGAATATAAAATTTTATTACACTTGTTTTTAAGTAATAATTATCTGTGTAATCTCCGCGTAATCCTTGGAATTATCGAAATACAGCCTAAAGTAACCGGTCTCCTCGAAGAAAACGAATCCCCTTATTTTTTTTTTTAAATCTTCAACATGGCCAATTAAACTCTTTCAAAAAAAAAAAAACCCAATTAAATTAAATTCAATCTCATCCAAACAAGCCTTAAACCTTAGAAACTTTCAAAATAAAGTCCGAGAACGCCAGAATTGAATATGTCCACGCACCTGCTTCTTTTCCATATTGAATACTTTCCTTTCCACTTCCTACGTGTAAAACCTTCATGAAATTTCAAAATACCTGTCAGCCAATTTTCGAGAGTGTATTGCACGCTGAAAGATCCGAGAATGAACAAAAGCGTCCCTTTATTTCATGCACATCACATCGCATGTGACAATATCTATAATCTATATAAACTCTATCAAAGTTTTTACCTTTCGCCTCTTTATGTGTTATTATTATAATATTATATTTGCCAGCTAACGCAATTTTCCTGCTTAAAACACCCCTCCCCCCTCCCCCCTCCCCCTTCACCACCATCTCCTGCACTGGTTGCTGCCGCCACCAGCCCTCCCAGGTCCACCTCCCTTCTCTCTCCATATTCTGGTGCGAGAAACACTGACAAACTGTACAAAAGAAAAGCATCTCACTCACCTTATAGGGCACTGTTGTCGTAATTTTTTTCTAAAGAGAAGCAACCCAAGTTTTGATTTTGAGTAAGAGGGGATGGAAAAGGAATTATCTTTGGATTGAAAAGGGGAAGGTGTGATCAATTTTTATGATGGGTTTATCAGGAGGAGCAGTTGGAGCGGGAGGTGTGGGTGTTGATGGTACAACAGGGGGGAGTTCTTGCTGTGATATGAGTATGAAGTGGTGTAGGTGGACGAGGAGATTGGAATACCAACAAAACCTTCTTCATCATAGAGTTTTCTCCTCGGGTTTAGTGTTCTTTTTGTGCTGTTTGGTTTTGTACGGTTCAATTGGTATTTTGTTTGGGTGGTTTATTTTTAATGAAGCTGGTGTTCGTGTTAGTGGGCTTGTGGGTTTTAACTCAGTTGGGTGTCAAGAGGACAATGAGGGTTCATGGTCTATTGGTATTTTCTATGGAGGCTCTCCCTTCTCTTTGAAATCAATTGAAACTGTGAGTCTATCTCTCCTGTGTTTGGTTGCTTTGTTTGTTTGCTTTTTTTTTTTAATAATTTTCTCTAAGCTTTTGTGGGGTTTAATTTCACTATTGGTGGTTTTTGATTGATTCTGGGTTTAATTTATGCTTTTTCTGATGTGGGTATCAGTTGTCAAATGTTATCTGGTTTCAATCTTTTATGACCCTTTTTCTTTCTTCTGTATATGTATAAGAGAAACTTTTTTTTTAGTCCTTTTAATTTTCAATTGCTTAGTTTTTATGTAGATTTTATTTTTCGTCTTTGTGGGTAATTGGCTCTCAACAGTGGGAGAATATTTTTATGAGCAATTGTTGAATTAATGGTTTATGTTGTTTTTGACATTTGGGTCAACAGATGAACGTGGAGAAAGATGAGAAGGCAGCCTGGCCGGTGGCTAATCCAGTTGTCACCTGTGCTTCTGTCTCAAATGCTGGTTTCCCCAGTAACTTCGTTGCTGATCCATTTCTTTATATTCAGGTAATTATTTTATTCACTTTCTTTTTGTGCTCGAGTATTTTGTTTATATTTTATGTGCATATTGATATTGTTAACTTGTTTAATTGTTGTATCCTTGTAAAGTCGGCACATCATATACGTAATCAGCTTCACTGTGCAATTTCTGGGGCTAATAAAAAACTCAAGTTATTTTAGTTGTAAATTCATATAATCAATAGCAACGCCTTATCTGCAAGTTGTTTTATCTAATTCTAATAGAATTACTCTATTCTAATCTATGTATGCCAGGTGCTTATTAATTAAAATATTTCATAATCATGGTGCTTTTAGTGTCATAGAATAAGTCAGACGGCAGAGTTGTTTTAGGGATTTCCTAATTGTTACTGTTCTTTTTCTTTTTAGCAATATCATCGTTGTGGTCAATGATTGAACAAGTCAGGTGGGTGATCTAGAGAGGAAACAAGTTGCAGCTTGTATTTTTCTGCAAGGCGGTTTCCTCTAATCTTTGAGCTTTTGGAAGCAGATATGCTGTCGTGTGATGAAGTTTGATGTTTTTTTTTAAATTGTTGTAAAAATCTCATTGTTCGCAAATGGCAGCATCCATATTGACACTTTTTATGCTTTTATGTATTTTTACAAGGGCCAGTACTTTTAGTTAATTTAACTTCATTTTTTTTTTTTTTGCAAATAAAAAACATTAGAAATTGATAGGATGGGTTTCACTTTCACGTAAATGTATGCCAGCACATCTTATCATTGTTTTAACTTCTTTTCTTACTTTTGTTTTTCTTAAAGGAAAAAAATAATTGTAGCTTTTCTGCAGTATTGAATTTTATTTTATTGATTGAATCATTAAGAGGTTCTCTCTGTTTTGTTTATTATTTATTTATTTGTTTACTAGGGAGAGAGATTGGTAACCAAATTGCTCTTTTTCTTTTATCTTTTTTTACTTGTCAAAAGATTTCTCTCTTCTAGTTTTGATTGAAAGCAACTGAATGTTGATTTTAAGGTGCATTTGGGAGGCTTTGCTCTTAAATTTCAAAAGCAATTTTGCTTGGTTTTACAGGCCATAAGTTTCCTGTGTATATGCATGTAAAACTTTCTCATGAGTCATGTTGTATGTATAATTACATTTTAGGCTACACCAGATTTATGCACCAGTCCTTGTTGCGTTCTTGGTACTTCTCCTAGAGGTGTTGGGAAGGTTGTGACTTGGTCAGTTCTTTTTTGAACGCTCACAAGGTTTTATTTTATTTTATTAATTTTTTTGGGGTGGGGGATTTTCTAATGGTGTTAAGTAATGTTAGAAGGGCAAAGAATACCTTGTATATATGTGGGTTTTTATGTATATAGGTTTGCATACCAGGACTTCACCCAAAGTTTTGTGTTGTTTCACTCCCAAAATTAAGGACATCTATAGCCCCCTTCCTTTTGTAGAAGGGATGATGAGATCTTCTTTTGGAGATACTGGGCGTAGGGGCCCTTTTGCTATTCTTTCAGTTAATTTTTTCCATCATGTCTGATGGCCGATGGGTTCAATTTAGGGTTAGAAATGATAATATATTCGCATATTCATTTTACAAGTGGCTTGTTAATTTAGGTGTCTGGTATTAAGAAATTTCCATTGTTATCTTCTTTGTTTTGTTTTTCTACATAGGGCATTGCAATCGATTAATAGTTGTTATACATGAATGGGACAAGTTAATTTACCTTTTAATGTGGAACATGTGTATCATTCTAGGGGGCTTGTTCTCCATTTTTGGTGACATCCCCTTATAAACTTATATGCAGGAACTTGTTGCATGCTCGGGTAGTTTGCCGTTTCTAGCTGATACATGGTACATAGTGATGGATATTGCACCTGTACTTGTTTCGCTGCTTAATGTTTTCATTTGGTATGTTGTGGTCTTTTTAAGTTGGTGAGTGTAACTATAAGGTTACAGACAAGTGTGGGTAGGTTAAAATGATATTTGAATTTTTAATTCAATTTTGTGTGAAACCAATTGTGCTTCATTATTGTAGAAAGGCTGATTAGAAGTTGAGGTTTCCCTTAATGAACATTGATTTTCTCCTAAAGTTTAGTCAGAATGTTACTTTGAGTTTTGTTCTGGAAATAGTCCTTTGAGTGGCTTAGTTTAAGATGAATCCTGTATTCACTTGATCCAGGGACATACTCTTTACCTATTTTATGAAACAAAGAATTCAATTACTATGCAAGGAGATATTGGTGTTGCAAAAAGTATCAATAAGGGAGCAACGTGGCAGGAATTGGGCATTGCCTTGGATGAGGATTGGCATCTCTCTTATCCTTATGTATTTGACTATCTTGGTGAAGTAAGTTCATAATTTATTTTTCATTCATTTACTCACATGAAATGCACTTTAGCTGGTTTAGACATTATGTGTCCATATAGAATTAAGTCCTACCTATGACATTAATGTAGAATAATTTAGACTGGTATCATGAATAACATGGTGAGATTAACGTTTGGAAAGCAAATTTTCTATTTGTATTTTGAGCATTGCAAGGCTAAAATCAACAATATTGCAGCTCAAACTCAAGGTACTAATTCACATATTGGATAGCATTTGTTGACTGAGTGCATCATGTCTTCTTACTGCTTTGCAGATATACATGATGCCTGAGGGTAGTGCAAAAGGCGAACTTAGACTTTATCGAGCTGTCAATTTTCCATTGCAGTGGACGCTGGAGAAAGTGCTCGTAAAAAAGCCACTTGTTGATTCCTTTATCATTAGACATAATGGAGAATATTGGCTTTTTGGTTCAGATCACAGTGGTTTTGGAACTAAGAAAAATGGACAGCTGGAAATCTGGTACAGCAATTCACCTCTTGGTCCTTGGACACCACACAAGAAGAATCCAATTTATAATGTTGACAAGAGCTTGGGAGCTAGAAATGGGGGCAGACCATTTGTGTATGATGGAAACCTTTACCGTGTTGGTCAGGACTGTGGTGAAACATATGGACGACGGGTTCGGGTTTTTAAAGTGGAAGTTCTTACCAAGGATGACTACAAAGAAGTTGAAGTTTCCTTGGGGTTTAAAGAGCCTAGTAAAGGACGAAATGCTTGGAATGGTGCTCGTTACCATCATCTTGATGTGCAGCAACTAAATTCTGGTGAATGGATTGGGGTTATGGATGGAGACCGTGTACCTTCAGGAGACTCAGTCCGCCGGTTTATGGTTGGTTGTGCTTTAATTGCAGCAGTCACTGCAATTATTCTTATACTGGGTGTGCTGCTTGGAGCGGTGAAATGTATTATTCCCCTTAACTGGTGTGCATACTATGCAGGAAAGAGAAGTGATGCTCTTTTGGTTTGGGAACATCCAAATATGTTTTCTTCAAAGGTAAGACGATTTTGTGGCCGGTTGAACAGAGCAGCATCATCTCTTCGGGTAAAGATAAGGCCTAATACCTGGGCTGGAAGATTGTTTTTGGCTGTGATATTTGTTTTTGGAGTTGCACTAATGTGTACGAGCGTTAAATATATCTATGGAGGCAATGGTGCAGAAGAACCTTACCCGTTAAATGGTTACTACTCTCAGTTTACTTTATTGACAATGACATATGATGCTCGTCTTTGGAACCTGAAAATGTATGTTAAGCATTACTCAAGATGTTCTTCGGTTAAAGAGATTGTTGTGGTTTGGAACAAAGGGACACCCCCCGAGTTAAGTGATCTGGACTCAGCTGTGCCTGTAAGAATCAGAGTGGAAAAGGAGAATTCACTGAACAATCGGTTCAAAAAGGATCCATTGATAAAGACCCGTGCTGTTCTCGAGCTTGATGATGATATTATGATGACTTGTGATGACATTGAACGGGGATTCAATGTGTGGCGCCAATACCCAGACCGTATTGTTGGGTTCTATCCCCGATACATTAGTGTAAGCCCATTGAAGTACAGAGGTGAGAAATATGCCCGAACACACAAAGGCTATAACATTATTCTTACTGGGGCAGCTTTCATAGACAGTAAATTGGCTTTTGAAAGGTATTGGAGTAAGCAAGCTGAGGCAGGAAGAGAATTAGTGAACAAATATTTTAACTGTGAGGATGTGCTATTGAATTACTTATATGCAAATGCAAGCTCATCTGATACTGTTGAGTATGTGAGACCGACATGGGCAATAGATACATCAAAATTTTCTGGTGCTGCAATCAGCCGAAATACTCAAGCACATTACAAAAAGAGAAGTACTTGCTTGCAGAAGTTCTCCAACATGTATGGGAGTCTAACTGGCCGGAAGTCAGAATTTGACCGACGGAAGGATGGTTGGGATTTGTAGTGAAGAAGCAAATTCTAGAAGTCATTCACATTCTCTTCAAACTTATGTATCCTCACATTGTTTTGGTAGATTCTTGTCTAGTTACTATAGCTTTACATTCCCTGTTGTGAAGATTTTTGTGTCGGGGGAATTTTAATAGTTTGATATCTTTGTTTGGCAAGATGTACATTCTTCTATTTCCCTTTTTGAGAGTTGATAAGATTAAGAGATGTAGATTGGTTTTAGTCATGCTTTGCCTTTTTCTTCTAAAGCCTTTTTATGAAAGCTGATAGATAAAAAATGGATATTGGTTTTTTTATTATGTTAGGTTCACAAAACACAAAAGCTTTTGTTGATATGCCCTTTTCTTTAATTGTCATATGGACATCAAAAATGAGAAAACGTGAAACCATCCAAGATTGATTGATAACGTGGGTTCTAATATATATTCTCGAAACAAACTAGTCATTTGCTTTTATGCTTTTGTGATTTCAATGTTATTCTTTATTATTTTTATTACTTTTCTAGTATATTTGTTATGAATTTGTTAGTATAGGCCTTTTTGTTATATATATTTTTTGAATAAGTGGCAATGGGATAGGCAAGAGACACATATTTTTTGAATAAGTGGCAATGGGATAGGGAAGAGACACATCTTATTACAAAAACTACGACAATAAATGGATTCACACCACATAATCCAACATACACATTTATCATCATTTTTTAATTTTTTTCCACACCACAAGAAATAGCAAGAATTACAACACTGCATAGTGATGCCAGATAGGAAGTTGAGATGTCGGATATGGAAGTGGAGATCCATCTATACCTGTGCAGCAAGGGTCTGATCTCAGTATTCAAGTCAAGCTTGGGAGGGTGCTCCTATTAGGTTCAATCCCAGGAATGGTAGGTCTTTGCTTGGGTATAGAGATGGATCCCTGATTTACATTGATGGAGAACCACAGGTAAATTTACTTCTTAATTTTTCTTTTATTCGCTTTCTGGTTTCTAATTTGATTGATGAAGTGGAATTCGTATCTGTTTGGTTTATTGGTGCTGAATTGTCGATGCCTGACCTGAATTCGTGCTAAGAGAGCAAAATTACTGCTTGCCCAACTCTCTCTTGTTGTAGAATTCTAACTTTTTCAATAGGTTTTAAATTTACTCATCCACAACTGGTATAGGTTCTTGTGTAGCCTTTGATTACTTTTCAGTGATGAAGGCTTTGCCAAATCAATTTTAAGTTCTAAAAAGATACCCAATAGTTGATTAATGGCATTCTTTTTAGGGCTGATATCCCAAAAAATCATGAATTTTGCACGTATTCACAGCTATATCCAATTCTTCAAACATTCTAGTTAAATTATATGAACTTCCATTATCATAACAAGTTTAGTCTCGGTATTGTGGAACCAATCTTTGAACATTGCTAGCGCTAACGTGGATTGCCTAATCAAACTCAACTTGATGACATGTCAAAATGAGGTGGCAATCCACGACAACACTAACTAGGTTTGGAGTTTGGTTCCACGATATTAAAACTAGATTTGTTATGCAAATAGAAGTTTATATAATTAATGTTTGAAGAATTGGATATAACTGTAAAAAAGTGCAAAGTTCATGATTTTTTGTGATATTAGTGCTTCTTTCTAAAGAATTTTCTGAACTATAATTTTTATGCAGAATACACGAGGCATAGATAGTACTTCCCTGTTTTACTTCTCTTTTGAAATTCTTTAATCTGTTTACAATTGGCAATCAGTTCATGAATCTGAAAATGTTTGCTTCTGATATTTTATTCAGATTAACACTCTTTAGTGGTTGTTGCAGAAAAGTTTCACTTTTTCCCCCTCTCTTTCATGTTTCAGGTAATACTATGAATTTGATATGCTTTAGAATAAACTATATATAGAAAGTTTAGGAGTTCATAACCTGATTCATCTCATTCCTCTCAATAGCCACTTCACAATAGTAACAATATTAACCTTTTTCTTGAATTGCTTGTTCTGTAGTTGAGAATAATAAGGAGATCTTAAACATGTGAACCGAGTTTGCATTTTGCTGAATTCCTTTCCAGTCTTTGCATTTGGTTTCCTTCCTGGAATCTCTAAACCAATTCAATACATGCTCAATAATGTGTGGCAACTTTTAAAACCTGTTGTCTTAATATGTTGTCATGAATTCCCAATAAATATTACTCTTATCTAGAAATTCTAGGTGCATTTGTCATGCTTGTCAAATTATTTCTGTCTTATTTCTTTTGTTCAGTAAATTTTTTCAAGAAATGTTCCCTAAAATTGACCTATTTATATGAAGAGGTTGCAACTTTGCTCTTGCTGTTTCCACTCTTTCCCTGGTGCTAATTAAAGAGAAGAACAATGGAATATCACCAAGTCTGGTCTCATTAAGACCTCAAAATTCAGTGTTTGTAACTGGGTCTGGTATTCTCCATCGTATGCTCCAACTTGTTTCTATAAAATTAATGTTGGATTTGACTTCTACTTACAATTCTGAAGTTTCATCTATGACATAGGGTATGGGCTTTGATAATATTTTCATATAATTCTTAATAATCTCAAGTGTCAAGATCTCATATCCATATATATTCCTAGTATCGTTAATGTTAACCAAATGGTGATTGCTCTCTATTTTGATCTTGATAATCAAATTAATTGTTACTAACATCTTTGTTAAGTGTTGTTTTGATAGTGTTCAAAGTTTCAGCACATTTGGTTAAGATTTCCTTATTGAACAAGTCAAGAATTTCATTGAGATGAGTAACTTCCGACCGGGACACAAGTCCAGGCCGGGAAGTGCCATGTCCAGACCTGGAAAACATTGTCTTTAAGTGTCTCAAAGTTTCAGTAGCCAAAGCAGACCGAGAAAGGGTATGTCCCGACCGGGACTGGTGTTTTTCAGATTGGGACACAAATGTTCTTACCGGACTGCAGTGCAGACTAAGCAAATCAAGTGTCCAGATCGGGAAACTCTGCAGGGTGACGACTCAAAAGTTCCAGTAGCAAAAGCAGACCGGGACATGGTATGTCCCGACCGGGACACTCAGGTTCCTGACCGGGAATGGTTGCGGTCTGAGCGGGACATTCAAAAGACATGACCGTTGAAGATGAGACACCACCATAATGTGCCACATCATCAAAAAGTCAAAACATTCTTAGTCAAACAAACTCAGGTCCCGACCGGAAAGGGTAGTCCCGGTCGGGACGCATTCAAAGCCGAGAAGACCTAAGTTCCTAGCATTGGCATCATCGGGCAAGTCCCAATCGGGACACATAGAGTCCCGACCGGGACACTTGACTAAAAACTAGCCGTTGGGGATTTCAGCCAACTAGAAACAGCCATGTAATACAATTGGGCATTTCCCGATCGGGACATCATGGTTCCCGACCGGGATACCTCTCTCTGCAGACTGCATTTAATACACTTATAAGAGAACGTTAGAAAGAGTTATGACACCATATATAACAGTTAATTGGTAGGTAATCAGTATAAATACCTTACCAAAAGGTCAATTAATAAGAATCAACAACTTAACAAGTGCCAAAACTTTTGCAATTTATTTTCTCAAATCCTTTCATTAATTGTTTTTGTGTAAGGGTTCAAGTGTTAATCTGAAAGCATTTAGGTTGTTTTGTAATTGGGTAGTGTGAGCCAAATTACAAGGAATTGGTTGTTGTGTGAGCCACAAAACACAAGGAAAATTTGGGTTGAGTGTTAGCTTTGATAAAACACCTAGTTGGGAGCGAGCTTGTTAAAACTCCAAAGATTGTAATCGAAGTGATTAGATTAGTGAATACATAATCTGAGTTGGGGACAGGAGTAGGGTTAGTTAACATCCGAACCTCTATAAAATTCGTGTCTCAATCTTCTCCTTTTCTTTTACTATATTGTGAGTGCAAAAATTTTAATTTTCCACCAATTCATCCCTCCCTTTCTTGGTGATTGTTTGGGCAACAGTTAATATAGCTTACCCATATGTGCATGAAATTCTCAGCATCCCTAGTTCTTGAGGAAAAGAAAAAAATGAAGAAGAACAGGAATCAAGGCCTGAAATTTTTAAGAGCAAATTCAACTCATTTTCTCAGAAATTTATTAGTTTATCTCCTTGTATTGATATGTATTAATTGAAACAGAAAAAGCAATTCTCGGGGTGTTCATAAATGACATCTGCTGGTGGCAACAACAGATTTAAGTTACAGCACCGAGATGATATGAGGTAAGTGACGCTAACACTATCTATCATTATTGTCATCATCTTAACATCTCTAGTTGTAACAAAGAAAGAAAATACAAATAGTTTGACCTTTGAAATAAATTTGCATAATTTTAGTGAGAATCTAGAACTTTTATATGTTCAAATAAAGTCCGCTTATATTTTGACAAAATTAAGCCTCTATTAACCTAGCCAGAGTAAATGGCTTGTTATCTGAAAAAGAATCAAAGTTGGAGGAAATCAAATTTACAGGACTTTTTAGAGCTATAGATAAAAAGGCAGATCAACTTCATCAACAAAACTTATTCTTAATAAATTCCCCATATCTGGCTGAATACAAATTCATTTGATAAAAAGGCTGATAGTCCATTGTTCTCTTAATCAGTAGCAGGGAAAGAGTGGAAGCAGAAGAGCAAAGTTGCAGCCTCTTCATATAAATAGTGCAATTTTAGGGAACATTTCTTGAAAGAGAAGCTAGCGAGGCGAGTCGCATAAGGATTTGTTTTTTCTACTTTTTCTTTGATTCGTATCTGCATTTTTTAGGTGACTTTGATTAATTGGTTTTCGAATTTATGAGGTTTATTGAAAACAAGCTCCAGGAAATTGCCTGTCTGGTCCATTATAGAAAGATGAACGTGGTGTAAGTGATTCAAAAATCAATCACAAGATTCCTGGAATTGGAAGGTTTAAGGTATTCCTAGAGAATCATGAGTCATGGAGGAAACGAATTCTTGATCCAGGAAGTGACGTTTATGTGCAATGGATCAGAATTTTCCTTTTCTCTTTCCTGGTAGCATTTTTTTTTTTTTGATGCATTGTTCTTTTATCTTCCATCTTTGGTACAGAATGATGTTGTACAGATACTGATGAATTTGGGGATTCCTTTGACATGTTTTGAACTTCTGGGGACATATTCTGTCTTAAATTTTGTCGTCAAGTTCAGGACAACTTATGTTGCACCTAGTTCCAGAGTTTTTGGAAGGGGTGAACTTGTTATGGATCTAGACAAAATTGCTAGGCGTTATTTGAGATCAGATGTCTTCATGGATCTTATCGCTGCCTTGCCTCCTCCACAGGTACATTTTGTTACCTTGTTTTAGAAATTGGTGCATATTCATCAGAATGAGTGACTATAGCACGTCTTTCGGTTTCATATACGCTTATTTGCTTTCATAGTGACTCAGCAGAAAAAAAAAACCAATCAAATTCGTTGATTTGCACACAAATACCGGAAGTGACCTTATAAATCTGTTGATTCTAAGAATACTAGGAATTAGGCGTAAAAAATCGTTGATTTGTCAAATTAATAGAGAATTTTTGATTGAAAATCAGGGTTCTTTTATTTAAGTGTTAAAAACTAATAGCAATATTGAAAAGAGAATGTTTACTGTGTTCTCAAAATTAACTTTAATGAACAAAATTTAAGTCCAAACAGGACAGCATTTCACGAGCGTGAGTGTCTCGCTTGTGACAGTAGCACATGTCACGTGTACGCACTTTCTTTTGCCAGCCCTTAGCAACAACACGCCCGTGCTCCTTTAGCATGTCGTGCGATAGTGTCACCAGCACTAGTAGTGCTATGCCTGCGCACCTTTAAAACGTCTGCAACAGTGTCATCAACACCGGCAGTAATGTCATGCCTGCGCTCCTTTAACACGCCTGTAACAGTAACATCTACATTTGCATTATGCATCTGAGGCTTCAGCGCCTTTGTTATACCCATTTTTCTGTCCTAGCCCTGTGAGTATACCAACACCTGTTCTTCGACCTGCTCCTAAGCTTTGAATAAGGCAATCCTTTTCCTTGAATTTGCTTTTCCTATTGAGTTTGATTAGTATGACCAATATAGTAATATGTTTGAAAAAATAAAAGAAATCTAATAAAGAACTAGTGGTTTTGATGAACGAGGTTTTGCTTCAATGTCCTAGATATTAGTTATTGCTTCCAAGACTTGGATGCAATTTTCAAATAAGGTATGTCTGAGTAGAATTAAACTGAGCTAGCATGTTGATTAGAAAATTAGTAGTGATGTACCAAAAGAAATAGAAAATTAGTAGTGGCGTATACATTGATTTTTAATGCATCCTTTATTTGCATGTCTATATATATATATACACTGTTTGTGGAATTTGAATCTAAGCAAAAGTGACTTCAGATTGTCCTTTTTGGCTGGTTGTAATATAATTCCAGTAATTATTATTTTAGTGGGGTGAATTTCACTTACAGTACTTCAATTGTGTAAATTATAACAATTCAATACTTTGTAATATAAAATTATCTCAATTTTTATTTTATAACTAAAATAATTTTTGAAATACCATGTCACTTTAATTGTATCGTATTTTGTGTATACGTTATATGACAGAGACTATTAGACACATTCAACTAAATATGTCTACATGTGTATATATATACAACACGAGACACTATTATACATGAATATATTTATTTATATAGAAAATATACTGATACAATTAATTTGAACATAATGTATTATAAATTTATTATATATAAATATTATAATATATATTTAAATATTTTATATAATTTGACTTTAAAAGAATTAAATCTTTTATATATTTTTAATTGTATTTTAACAAATTAAGTAGATAAAATTTGTTTATGATATGATTTTTTCATGTCTTAATCGTGTTAATACAGTTATGATATATATATATATATATAAAATTTAAACTCATATCCGTCTAAATACGTGTCGTTTAATCGTATTATGCCACAAATTGCCAGTTCTATTCGGATGCACGTTTGGTACGTGATTTGGCAAAACAGTCCCAATTCGTAGGTATCTTCTCAGTCTACTCAGTCTAGAGATCCTCTATCCACTATGCATTTCATTTTTTATTTCTTTTTTTTACTTATGTTGGGATTTTCTTCTTGTATTGACCTTCTTCTTTACAAATTGTTGTATTAATTTTGGATTATGTTGTAATTTAATTGATTATTTGAGTTTATTGAAACTATTAATTTGAAATTTATGATAAATGGTGAATACTGTGATTATGATGAATGGTTGAATATGAAGGTAGATTGTGTTGTTTTACAAGTATGTTTTGTATGAAGGACGCGAGCAGCAACTCCAATTCAAGTCGCTGTAGAATATTTCATTTAATATGATAGAAAAGAAATAATAATAACTTTTAGCAACGCAATTGAAAGTAATACTATAGTAGTCATGGTGTCGCGCAAATCGTAATTTTTTGGAAATTTTATAAAATTACCAAAAAGTACCTAAATAATTATAAAATTACTATAGATTAAAATTTTTTTCAATTTTACAAAAAAAATATGAAAAAATAATTATATCAGTACTGAAATATGAAAGTCATTCTAAAATGTATTCAGATGGTATATTTCTAGAATATTTTTAGTATGTCTTGCACATATTTTGGTTCAATTTTTACCAAATTAGAAAAAAAATTGAATCATTAAAGAAGAAAAAAAATTAAATTGAATTTAAATTTAAAAGCATTACAAATTCTCAAACTAATAGTATTAAATTCATTTTGAGCGTTGACTAATTGTCCAGGCGGTATACTTTCGGTATGTCTTAGTTCAATTTTCACCAAAACAGAACAAAAACAAGAAGAAAAACAGTAATTGAATCATTAAATAATAATAATAATAATAATAATAATAATAATAATAATAATAATAATAATTGAATTGAATTCAAATACAAAACATACTTTGGGAATACTATGGGTATACCATGGAAATACTTTGGGTATATCTCGAGAATACTTTCGGTATATCTTGGTTCATTTTTAACCAACACAGAACAAAGAGAAGAAGAAGAAATAAATAATTAATCAATCATTCAAGATGTTTGTTTGCCTTGTGTTATTCCTTGCATGTGGAACACTAAACAAAATTCATATAATATATTGTATAGTCTTAGGGTATACCTTGGGACTACTTGTGAATTTCTTGAAAATTTCCATGAGAATTTCTCTAGGAGTACTTTTAGTATATCCTAGTGATTTTCACAAAAACAAAAAAGAACAAAGAAGAAAAAGAAGAGAATAGAAATTGCAATTATTTTAGCAAGATTTGAAAATGTTACAGTCAAAGTTTGTTTAGTTGAATGCCATGAAATAACTGTTTCACCACTGATAAAAATATAACTTGTTTGAGATTAAACATTATGTGGGTAAGATAAAGTCATATATCAGCATAACCAATTAGTTTTGATATAGATTTATTTGAATAAAATAGTCCCAAATCATTTGTTCTTTGGAGATAACGAACGATATGTTTAACTCTATTCCAATATCTTCGTATTGGAGAAGAACTATATCTTGCCAATAAACTTACCGAAAATGTTATATCAAGTCGTGTGGTATTAGCCAGATATATAATACACTAATTGCACTTAGACATGACACTTTAGGACTGGATTTTTTCTTCATCCTCTCGAAGCCGAAAAATGACATTTTTTCACATCAAGTGATTTCACAACTATTGATGTACTCAATGGATGTGCTTTATCTATATAAAATCTTTTAAGAATATTTTCTATATAAGATGATTGATGTATTAAGATCCTATCAGTTAAATGCTCGATTT
>CATIWF010053719.1:0-15164 GCA_949630135.1 Balakata baccata
TCCAAGGGCAAGAAGTATAAGAACAAGTCTCACAAAGAAGGTGGAGGCAAATGCCACAAAGCTATGAACAACCCTATTGTAAGCAAACTCCACAAATGGTAAACAATCCTCCCATGTCCTAATGTTCTTTTCTATGATAGCACTAAGCAAAGTAACCAAAGTCCTATTCACTACTTCCGTTTGTCCATTAGTTTGAGGGTGACAAGTAGTGGAAAACAACAACTTAGTTCCTAAATTTCCCCACAACACTCCAAAAATGACTCAAAAATTTAATATCTCTATCACTAACAATGCTTTTAGGTATGCCATGTAAATGCACAGCTTCTTTAAAAAACAAATCAGAAATCATCTTAGCATCATCAGCTTTATTACATGGTATAAAATGAGCCATCTTACTAAATCTATCAACCATAACAAAGATACTATCATGACCTTTCCTAGTCCTAGGCAACCTAAGCACAAAATCCATAGACAAATTAGTCCAAGGTTCACTAGGAACAGGTAATGGTGTGTATAACCCATGCAGTTTCAACTTAAACTTAGCCTCTCTACATGTAATGCAATGCTCACAAACTTTATGCGCATCATGTTTCATACCGGGCCAAAAAAAATGATCTAACAGCATGTCATAGGTCTTATTTGCCCCAAAATGCCCCATTAAGCCTTCTTATTCAACAATTCCCTTGTAGAACACTTAGGAATGTACAATCTATTTCTCTTAAATAAGAAACCATCAAACAAGTAAAAATCATCCAAAACAGGCCCATTATCACAAGATGCATATATATTACCGAAATCATCATCATGAGGATACAACTCCTTTATAAACTCAAAACCTAATAATTTAGCACTGAGTTAAGTGTACCTTCTAGACAATGCATCTACAACTACATTCTCTTTACCTTGCTTGTACTTAATAACATATGGGAATGTTTCTATGAACTCCACCCATTTGGCATGCCTATGATTCAGTTTATCTTGACCCTTCAAGTGTTTTAAACTTTCATGGTTAGTGTGTATCACAAACTCTCTAGGCCACAAATAAAGCTGCCATGTTTGCAAAGCTCGAACCAAAGCATATAATTCTTTGTCATATGTTGGATACTTCAAGGGTGCCCCACTTAACTTTTCACTAAAATACATTAGTGGTCTTTGATCCTGCATCAAAACAGCTCCAATTCCTATGCCACTAGCAAAACATTCAATCTCAAAAGTCTTATCAAAGTTAGGTAAAGCAAGCAAAGGTGCATTACTCAATTTTTCTTAAGTTCATAAAATGCATGTTCTTGTGCATCACCCCAAACAAATCCAACATTTTTCTTAACTAACTCATTCAAAGGTGTGGCAATAGTGCTGAAATCCCTAATAAATCTCCTATAAAAACCAGCAAGTCCATGAAAGTTCCTCACCTCACTAGCATTTTTAGGTTTTGGCCATTCCTTGATGGCTCTAACCTTGTCCTTATCAACCTCAATTCCTCAACTAGATACTACAAAACCAAGAAAATTAACCTGTCCATGCAAAAACTACACTTCTTAAGATTGGCAAACAACTTTTCTTGTCTAAGTGTTTCTAGTACAAGTCGCACATGCATAATATGATCATCCAAGCACTTAGAGTAAATTAGAATATCATCAAAGTAAACAACAACAAATTTACCCAAGTACTCACGCAACACATGGTTCATCAATCGCATGAATGTGCTAGGTGCATTTGTAAGACCAAATGACATAACAAGCCACTCATATAACCCATATTTTTTCTTAAAGGCTGTTTTCCATTCATCACCAACATTCATTCGAATTTGATAATAACCAGATTTCAAGTCTATTTTGGTAAACCAACAAGAACCATATAACTCGTCAAGCATATCATCTAATCTAAGAATAGGATGACGATACTTTACAGTGATTTTATTGATGGCTCTGCAGTCCACACACATCCTCCATGTTCTATCTATGTTCTATCCATACCTAATCTGCAGTCCACTTGTTTTTGGATCTCCTTTGTCTCACTTGGATTCGTTCTATATGCTAGCCGATTAGGTATGGCAGCTCCAAGAATAAAGTCAATTTGGTGCTCTATGCCTCTAATTGGTGGTAAACCACTTGGCATCTCCTTGGGAAACAAATCTTTGAATTCCTGCAAAAGATCAACAAACACACTAGGTAAAGATGAGTTAAAGTTCATTAATTGCCAAATAAGCTCCTTTGTACAAAAGTACAAATATAGGCCGATTGGAATACAAAGCTTGCCTAACCTCACTTGTCCTAGCTGTCAAACTCACATTCTTTACATTTTTCTCTTTAGGCCGAATCTGCTCTTCGTTTTATTTTCCCTCTTTCTTTTCACTCCTTTTACTTTCACTTCCTAAAGCACTCTTCTTACTCTCTTTTTCTTTCTTTTCAGCCTCCACTCTCATTCTTTCCATTTTACATTGGTCTTCATATATTTCTTTTGAGGAAAGTGGTGTTAATATGGTCTTTCGCCGATCCTTGATGAATGAATATCTTTTGAGGTACCCATCATGTGTTATTTTTCTGTCAAATTGCCATGGTCTGCCAAGTAAAATTTCTCTAGTATGCATAGGAACTACATCACATAGCACCTCATCCTGATATTTACCAATCATAAATGGAATAATAGATTGTCTATGTACCTTGACCTCACCACAATCATTAAGCCACTGAAGTTTGTATGGTTGTGGGTGTGGTATAGTAGATAGCCCTAACCTATTAGTCAAGAATGTACTCACTACATTAGTGCAACTCCCATGATACGTCCCGGGTCTGGGGGGGTGTGGAATGGGTTTTGGCCAGGTGGCACACAAAGTCGAAAGAAACTGGTGGCCTTTGTTTGATACAGGATAAAGGAATAGAGTTGCGCCTCTGCTATCAATTTAAGCTTTTGGCGGAATGGTAAGCGCTTTTTCTGGTTAAGTGTGCTGTGGCAGGGGTAGTACCATGATAGGTGACCTCTTGGGGTTTGGGGGGGTGTGGAACAGGTTTGGCCAGGTGGTATACAAAGTTGAAAGAGACTGGTGGCCCTTGTTTGATACAGGATAAAGGAATAGAGTTGCACCTCTACTATCAGCTTAAGCTTTTGGTAGAATGGTAAGCGCTCTTTCCGGTTAAGCGTGATGTGGCAGGGGCAGTACCATGATGGGTGACCTCTTGTGAAGTGCTTGGCTCAAGGCAGTTAAGCGTTCTTGAGTAGGGTCAGTACTAGGATGGGCAACCATCTAGGAATATCTTGGCCTAGTCGCATCATTTGGTATCAGAGCCTGAAGTTGGGTCCGGATCCCACTTCCGTATGCCAGGTTGGAGGACGAACCTCCTTAAAGCGGGAGGGAATGATACGTCCCCAGTTTGGGAGGGTGTGGAACGGGTTTGGCCAGGTGGCACATAAAGTCGAAAGAGACTGGTGGCCCTTGTTTGATATAGGACAAAGAAATAGAGTTCCACCTCTGCTACCAGCTTAAACTTTTGGCAGAATGGTAAGCACTCTTTCTGGTTAAGCATACTGTGGCAGGGGCAGTACCATGATGGGTGACCTCTTGGGAAGTGCTTGGCTCAAGGCGGTTAAGCGGTCGATTAAGCGTTCTTGAGCAGGGTCAATACCAAGATGGGCGATCGTCTGGGAATACCTTGGCCCAGTCGCATCATCCCACCATCTACAATCACACTACATGCTTTGCCTTGAACATGGCACCTTGTATGGAATAAGTTGTCACGTTGCTCCTCATGGTAGTCCTCCTTCAATTGAGTGTTAAGAGCACGCCTAGTAACCAGCACATCACCTTTAACCGATTCCTCAATGCTCCCCTCACTACAACTCTCCAATTTGGGCATCTCATCCTCATCACTTTCTCTGTTGCCATCTTCTTCATCAGTCACTATCACACCATTCCGTAGGGTCATAGTCCTCCTATTAGGGCACTCCTTACTAATATGACCTACACCTTGACACTTCCAGCACTTAATGTCTCTATTTCTCCCTTTAGGTTCTTCAATTTTGGATTTCTCTTTGGATACCGAATCTGCCTTTCCCTTAGCAACATCATAAGTAGTCTTATTTCCACCCTTAAAATCATTCTTTCCATCCCTTCTCCAAGTAGGATGAAAATTAGAATAAGGTTTGGAAACATACCTTGCTGCCCCTTTTCCTCGGAGTTGCTTTTCCACCTTGATGGCAATGTGCACCATCACTTCTAACTCCACATAAGGTTTTAAATCCACTCAGTCAACCATCTCCTTGTTTAAACCAGCCAAGAAACGTGCCGTAGTGGTCTCCACATCCTTCTCTATACGGCCCCAGTCATGATCATTTCCATTTCCTTGTAGTAATCATCCACACTTCTACTACCTTGTCTAAGAACCTGAAGTTTTTGCACAAGTTCCCTATGAAAATGCCTTGGTACAAATCTCATTATAGACTTGAGATCATGCCAACTCTCAATTGGGTACTCCAAGTTTCTTCTCCTACTTGTAACCAATTGGTCCCACCAAACTATAGCATAATCTAAAAATTGAGTAACTGCAAGCTTAACCTTCTTCTCCTCACTAAATTTATGACAATCAAATGTGAGTTCCACCTACTTTTCCCATTGTAAATATGCCTCCGGATCTGATTTACCTTGAAAATGAGGTATTTTAAGTTTAATGCTACCCAAATTCCTATCTACTAGATCATTATTGCCTTGGTTTCTACCATAAAATGGATTTTTTTGCATTCTTCCTTTACCCCTTCCTAAACCTCGGCTCTTCTTCCTCCACCTCTAGGTATACCCATTTCAGCAAAAACATCATCATCATCTTCTTCATTGTAATCCATGTATTCAGCTTCCAAATCATTTACTTGAGGTATTCGGTTTCTACCTCCCCTATTTCCCCCATTGTGATTCGGTGTGGCTCGTTCAACAGCTTGCAACCTTGCCTTCATGCATTCTAATATGTCCCTCATAGCCGCCATATTTCTATTAAGACGTGCAAACCCTCCTTGTTGAGCCTCACGCAATCTAGCTTCATCAATACAACCAGCATCATTTTCTCCACTTTGGTTTGACATTGCTACAAAAGAATGTTAGAAAACAAAGAGAGAAGAAAAAGAAATAATTCAAGGACATCACAAACACTCTCTCACATGTTTTACCTCAAATGATAAGGGGTGGTCACTTGTGTTTAACTCAAGCAAAATTTCACTCACAACTTCCTCACACCACTCTAGCTAATTGTTTTATGTTCTTAGGTGAATCATACTTTTTAGAGAAATTCAAATAGTTTGAAGCAATTCAAGTAGAATTCCAAACTGAAATTAAAAAAAAAAACAAGCTTGAAGCGATTCAGTAAAAAAAAATTAACAATTCAGAAGCAATAAATTAGGAAACTCAAATAGATGCAAAAGACATGTAAAAGAAGAAACAAAGATTTGCCTAGAATAGGAAAGAAATGAATTTAGAAGGTACTTTTAAGAAGACAACCAAATCTGTCACAATAAGCAATACTTGATAAGTTTAACTATTCTTTAAAGTAATAAAAAGATGCAAATCAGCCTTTCTTAATGAAAAACACTCAAATTCATTTTTATTTATAAGCTAATGAGTATACAAGCCTAGATGACTAGTTATAATACAAAAGAGTCAATTTCCTCTAAGGAAAAGGACAATTAATCGAAAAAGTAGACATTTATCCCTTAAAGTTAGGGATAATCTAATCTAATCCCTTAAAAGTTGAGATATGACAACTAATAACCCGAATCCAAATTGACAAAGGAAACATAAACCAAATATAATTCTTACTAGCATGGGCGGCATGAGCTTACATTAATTAAGGTCCACACGCCTAAATAGTACTAAATAGCTAAGGATAGATTATGGCAGCCCATTAATACAATTTAGCCTAATTACAAATTAAACCCAAACCCTTACATGTGCACATGTGTGGTACATGGATTGCACATGACTTGAAATCTTCAAATTATGGACTTCCATCTTATCTAGCCCATTAGGCTAGTCCACACACTTTTGATCTCCACATGCCCAAAGGTATATAATGGGTCTTGGATCTTCATTAAGCTCCATCTCTTCCTTGATGCACGCCTCTATTGTGATTTCCTTGGTTACTGAGTTTTGAACATAGCCTTGCATTACTTGCCTTAGCTTGTTAGCCCTTGATCTAGTGATTGCACCACTTGGCATGACAAGTGCATCATCCTACTTGCGTGAAGATTGACTCACATGTCCTTGATCTACATCAGGATGTTCCAAGTATTTAAAGAAAACAAAATCTGTATTTTTGACAAGTTTTGATAATCAATGAAAATTCAGAGTTTTATTTCACTTCGTGAGGAATTCTTCTTTGTTCTTTGCTAAGAACTCAAATTTGGACTTGTCAAGGCAACTTGTGGCGTCCAACCTTTTGATAGCTTTGGTTCTCCTCAACAAGTTTGAATTGGGTCAAGCTTCTATGTTCCTTGATTTGACAACAATCCTTTAGTTCTAATTTAACTTAATCTGGTTCCAAACTCTCCAATAGATTGCAGGTCGCATTACTTACCTTGGCCTTTTAGATGCTTTAAAGACTCAAGGTCATGATGTATCACAAACTCTTTAGGCCATAGATAATGCTGCCAAGTCTCCGAAGCCCTCACCAATGCATAGAACTCCTTATCATAAGTGGAATAGTTGAGTTGTGCTCCATTCAGCTTCTCACCAAGAATGCAGTGGGACACCTACACTGCATCAAAACAGCACCAATACTCATCCGAAAGGCATCACATTCAATTGCAAAAGTAGAATTAAAATTAGGCAATCTCAAAACAGATGTAGAACAAAGTTTATCTTTTTAAAGTGTTAAATTCATATTCTGGCATTTTAACCCACTTAAAACCTACATCCTTTTTAATGATTTTAGTCGAAGGAGCTGTAATGTACTAAAGTCTTTCACTATCCTCCTATAAAAACTAGCAAGTTCATGAGAACTCCTAGCTTCACTCACTTTTTTCCTTATCAATTTCAATTCCTTTAGCACTAACCACATATCCTAGGAATATAAATGTGCACTTTTTAAGTTTGGCATACAACTTTTCTCTCCTAAGTTCATCCAAAATAGATTTAAGATTACATACATGTTCATTAATTGATTTACTACAAATCAGTATATCATCAAAATAGACAACCACAAACTTACCAATTAACTCACTCAACACATGGTTCATTAACCTCATGAAAGTGCTAGGGGTGTTGGTTAGCCCAAATGGCATTACAAGCCACTCATACAAACCATTTAGTTTTGAGGGTTATCTTCCATTCATCACCAATCTTCATTCTAATTTGGTGATACCACATACCAACTCATTAGGTCAATCTTAGTGAACACACATGCTACATGTAGCTCATCCAACATATCATCCAATCTAGGTATGCAATGATACTTGAGTCTTATGTGATTAAGAGCCCTACAATCAACACACATATACCAACTTCCATCCCTTTTAGGCACCAATAACACATAGACTAAGGGTTTCTCAAATATGCCCCTTGCCAACAGCTTCTCCACTTACCTTTGAAGTTCCTTTGTGTCCTCCGGACTACTTTTGTGGGCTAGTCGGTTTGGAATTTGAGCTCCAGGTATGAGATCAATTTGATGCTCAATTTCTTTTATTAGTGGCAATCCTTGTGGCAACTCATTAGGAAATACATCTTCATACTCTTACAGTAGAGAAACAACTACACTAAGCAAATAAGGGTTAAGGTCATATTCATTAAAATATGATCCCTTGTACAAAAGTACAAGCAAACATTGTTGACTCTCAAAAGCCACTCTTATATCCCTCACTTTTGCATAAAAATTGCTTTTCTTTTTACCACTATCTTTTGGATTTGTTTTTCTTTTTGAGCCTCTTTTCCTCCCATTTTTCTCTCTCTCTCGACTTCTCCTTTTGCTTTTTTCCTATTCTCTTTTATTTTATATCTTTCAGCCTCTCCTTTTTCTTTTTACTCTCTTGCACTCAATTTGGCCTTTTCAGCCTTTTTATGCAATCCTCTTACAAGCTCCTTTTTAGCTTCATTTGATCTTCGTACACCTCACTAAGAGTCATAGGAGCTAACGTAATTTGTTGATTTCCCATCTTGAATGAGTATCTATTTCTACACCCATCATGCACATCCTTTCTATCATATTGCCATGGCCTCCCAAGCAACAAATGACCTGCATGGTAGGTACTACATCACAAAGCACACGGTCAACATACCTTCTGATGGAGAAAGAAATCAAAATTGGCTTACTTTTATTTCTCCAAAATCATTATGCCATTGTAGTCTATGCAGCCTAGGGTGTTTATATTCAATAAAATGGTACTGGCTACATTAATATAGCTTCCCCATCAATTATCATGGCTTGTTGGTTCCCTTGTGCTCGAATTGCTTTTCCACCTTCATTGTTATGTTTACAATATCCTCCAACTCCGCATAGTGGTGCAATTCAATCACATTTGTAGTTTCCCTATTCAAACCAACAAAGAAACATGTCATAGTAACTTTTGGATCCTCCACCACATTGGTTCTAATCATTGCCATCTCCATCTCCTTGTGGTAATCTTCAACAGTGCATCCCTATAGTAATAGGGTTGGCACAAAACGTTTCCTCATCACTCTTTTCATCTCTTCCTATGTTCTAATGCTTGGACAACTCTTCACTTCCGTCACCTTCCTTTGACATGGTTAGCAATTTCACAAAAGAATAATAATGAAGGAAAGAATCCTCACAATCACTCCCTCATGTGTTTACACTCAATTAATGTAAATTCCCTCGTGTTTCACACAATAAATATCTTTTACTCTTCTTTGAGCTCATCACTCTTGCCTTTTACCACTCAAATATTGTTCTCAAAATTACAATTAAAAATCAAATCAAATAATATGCAAGTGAGTCTATGCTAAGAATTAACAATGAAAACCTAACAAGGATGAATGGGACAAAAGCTAGAGGCAAACTGATATGTAAAGAAAATAAATATAGATACACATATGCAAAGATGTGTATGTTACTGATTTTATGTAATTTTAAGCTTAAGAATGCAAATTTAGACTTAACAAATGTAAATAGAAGCAAAAGGACGGAAATCAATAAAAGAAAGCTAAGAGTGCAAAGAAGTAGACAATATGGAAAAGTAATAGAATCGGTTTCCTCCTAGTGAGTAGCCGATTTTCCCACCTTAACCCTTATGCAACCTTATTTAACCACCAAACAGCCAGAACTCAAGGTATTTTTGATAACTAAACTTAATTCATAAAGATCAAATCAATTGTTCAATATGAATGCCAATGTACCCGATAAAGTTGCAAATTAACGCAAATTCAGTGAGTTTCAAGTTGATTGCTTTGGACAAAGATGATATCAAATTGGAATTCTCACAAAATTCCAATTTGGAACTCAAATAGCACAAATCCACATTTAAAGTGCTTAATTCGAAATTTTTTTTACTTCTTTTTTTCAAATAATACTAAACAAAAGCTTTTGATGGAAGTTATGAGTTAAATGCACCAAAAAAATATAAAACATGCAAACTTTGCCACTATGGCTGGAATTAGTTCTAGGGTACTTCTATGGACAGAATTTTAAACCTAACTAAATTAATGACTAGAAAGCAATAATGGATAGATATTGATAACTAACGTCAAGCTCTGATACCAAACTGATGTGGAAACCCAAGAACACACCCTGAAACCCCTCAAAAAAGTTAGGGCAAACAAACCTTTCAATTATGGTGACCAATGGTCGAATCTGACCCAAGCCAAACAAGTAGCAAGAACCAAGATTATACGTGTAAAGAATTCTACCCAAAGTTAAGAAAGTAGCCAAGAACCAAGATTATAATGAAAACAAAGAAATGGCAATGCCACAAGTTATAAAACTTGATAAGTTAACCATTTTTTAAGGTAATAAAGAGATAACAATCTGCCTCTCTATGTAGAAAACTCTCAAAATTCATTCAAAATCATCAACTTCTTACCTTACACTTGCATTATGTTATCATGTATAGCATGAGAATAAGATAGAATCCTGTTTAATATGAGGGATATTTTTTTTGGATCATATAACATTATCATTGCGTAAGATTTAACAATTCTCACAGCATCACAGATTGACTGTAAACATAATATTATACATATGCTAATAATTCAGACGCTATATTTAATTATTTCAGGTAGAAAGTTCAAGACCAAATATGCACTTACACATCATTGCATATTTACTAATTTGTACTTATGTAGATATACAATACAAAATACATATGTCATGTTCCTATACATATGTGCAATGCAAGGAGAGAGATTGATGAGGCTCGACCGATGACATGTGATCTATGTCTTCTATATAGTATACACCTCCAAAATGGGCTAATTACTCGATTCTTCCTGAAAAATGATGCAATTTGATGAGTTGCAACTCAATGAGAATAATTATCAAAACCTTTCTAAAGTACCAAGCCAATCACAATTACAAGTAATAATTCGCTATTCGTACACATTTTACATGTCATTCTATTTATCAATATCATATGAATATAAATGATATTAAATCATATAAACATTTCATTTGCTTATGCTTATGTCATTTTCTTATTGTTGTGACCAGGCTAAACAGACACTGTCCCAGATTTCCATGTGAACATTTTCATTTGCTAGCTAGCTTGATCATTTTTAACATTTGCACATTTGTTAGGCCATATGTCTTTTCTTTTGTTTTTGAACATTTGTTTGGGCCATAGGCCTCTTCTTTTGCTTTATAATGCCATTTAGCTAGTCACAACGCCTTTTAAGTCCATATGCATATACATTTGCAACAATCATTACTTAACATTTGTATTTATATCACATTTGCATATTCAATCATCAATCACATCATGTAAGAAAAACCTATAACACAACCATGTATTTAAGTCATTCATAACCTTTTGATATCATATCCATATCATAAAAAATCATGTAATTCATATAGCAACAAATCAAGTCACGTTGCACATAGCACGCAACAAACACATGTACCAAAGAAATCGTTTCATAATTAAACTCACATTTGCTTTTGATATTGAACCTCTAACTTACTTTCTCTCACTTCCTTGCAGGTCTCCAATATGTTATGGGCCTAATTGAATGTATACTTGGTCAATTGATAGCTAAATAAACTTAGTGAAACTTAAACAAATTGAAATATGCATAATATGGACCACTAACTAGGGTTTGGTATTATGGCAGTATGACCTTCATGTGTTTAGAAGCTTATAACTTTTTCTATACTAGTCCAATTTATATAATTCTTATTTCTAATTAAAGCTAACATGTAGGCTATAACAAATCTAAATTTCAAAGAATTGGACCATTATGTAATTTTTGGTGCAATATACCTGATGTTCTGTTTTCTGTCCTGTTTCTGCCCTTAGGCAGTTTTGGGACATCAATTTTGCTTCTTCATATCTCACAATGTGTAAGTCATATTTTTATGAAACTTTTTATGAACATAGATATATTAAAAGAGAACATTTTTTATGTTGACAACTTTCATCCATTCTACCATTAAGGTCCTCATATGGTGGGGTACTTTTGACTGACCAAGAACAGGGTTAGCATCCAAACCAGTCTGACTTTTGAAGGCCATAACTCACAACATGCATAACATATTGGGATGAAATTTGTGCCAAAATTTAGATAAGACATATATCTAAAACTTTCATGTTTCGACTATTTACAGATAATGTCTATATAGAGCTCAAAATGGATAAACAACTGGACCTACACAGGACACTAAGTAGGCAGCTCAAATGTAGAACAGATGTGACTCTCTTGCCCATAACTCAACATCCGCCCATAATTTGGTCCTGAAATTTAATATAAAACTATATAACACATATATCTACAACTTTTATGTTTTGAGTTTGCTCAATTACCAGGTAGTCAATGGTATGGACACAAGAGCGACAGTAATATGGGATAGAGGTAATTTCTATCCAAGATTAAGGTAAAGGTATCTGTAAGAGTGCAAATATATGTATATGCATATTTTTATATGGTTGTATGCATAATGAGTTTTAGTTGTTAAGCGTGTGTGTGGTTTTTCCTCATGCACAAGTCATAAGTGGATTCTCGAAGTTGATAAAGAGATAGAGCCCGAGCAGTCAAAGGTCAAGCTGACACTAGGAATGGGTGATGATACATGTTGTAACACCCTCATGTGTCTCACATACATTATTATACACATTTCATTCGAACATGTTCATTTTATAAATGTCATTCACATGAAACACATGCATACATATGGATTTTGGCATGAACGTATTCACGAGGTAGACTTGTCATGGGTCGATTTATTGTAATAGGAGTATGTTGTACGTGTCAAGTCATAAATTAAATAAGAGTGATAAAGTATTAGGAATAAAATGGCATAAAATAATTAAATCAAAATAGAATTTGACATATTTAAATTAGTTAAATTGGACAATTTGACTAGATAGTATTTTTAGCATTAACTAGGTACATGTAAAAATGTAGAGAAAATAATAATAATGAATAAATAAATTGTTAAATAAATAAATTAATTAATTAAATGAAAGACAGCAATTAGAATAAAAATTTAAAAAAATTGGTAAAATGGGACAGATTTGAGGCGATTAAAAAGGACTTAAAGTATGTCTCTTTTCCATCTCCTTCTTCATTTTCTTTTGATTTCAAGCCCCAAACTCCATCATCTGGCCATTATTAAGGTAATTCTCCTCTCTTGTGTTTTTGAGTTAAGAAATTAGTTAAGCTAGGTCTATAAAGATTCAAACAACACAGTATAGCTTTTAATTATGTTTTAAGGGCAGCAAGTTGGCCTCCATTTTCTTCAAGTTATAGGCCAAATCTAAAGACACTCCAATCACAAAAGTTATAGTTTCATGTCTTAAGTTTATGGATATATAAATAGTTTTGCATGATTTGGTGTCTATAAAAAGATATTGGCACATGATTGTGACTGGTTCGATTGTGGAACCTAGTTGAATCACTTTGATGTGACTGGGCCAAGGTATTCCCAGACGGTCACCCATCTTGGTACGACCCTGCTCAATAACGCTTAATTGGCCGTTTAACCGCCTTGAGCCAAGCACTTCCCAAGAGGTCACCCATCATGGTACTACCTCTACCACAGTAGGCTTAACTAGAAAGAGCGCTTACCGTTTTACCAAAAACTTAAGCTGATAGCAGAGGTGCAACTGTATTCCTTTATCCTGGATCAAACAAGGGCCACCAGTCTCTTTCGACTTTGTGTGCCACCTGGCCAAACCCTTTCCACACCCCCTAGACTCGGGACGTATCATTCCCTCCCTCTTTAAGGAGGTTCGTCCTCGAACCTGGCACACGGAAGTGGGATCCAGACCCAACTTCAAGCTCTGATGCCAAATGATGCGACTGGGCCAAAGTATTCCCAGACGGTCACCCATCTTGGTACTGACCCTGCTCAATAACGCTAAATCGGCTACTTAACCGCCTTGAGCCAAGCACTTTCCAAGAGGTCACCCATCATGGTACTACCCCTGCCATAGCACACTTAACCAGAAAGAGCGCTTACCGTTCTGCCAAAAGCTTAAGCTAATAGTAGAGGCGCAACTTTATTCCTTTATCCTGGATCAAACAAGAGCCCCCAGTCTCTTTCGACTTTGTGTGCCACCGGGCCAAACCCGTTCCACACCCCCCAAACCCGGGACGTATCACACTTGCTGTTTCAATTATTTTTCTATATGATAGATGCGGTAATTAAGGAAACTCAAAATATAAATTTGTAGATATCTGTGTTATCTAGTTGTATACTAAATTTCAGGACCAAATTATGGGCGGATGTTGAGTTATGGTTAAGAGAATCATGTCTATTCCATATTTGAGCTGCATGCTTAGTGACCTGTGCATGCCTAGTTAGTTATTTGAGCTCCTTATATACATTATCTATAAATGATCAAAACATGAAAATTATAGGTACATGGCTTAGCTAAATTTTGGCACAAATACCACCTCAATATGTTATGTATTGTGTGAGTTATGGCCTTCACAAGTCAGACCGATACGGATGCTAACCCTGTTCTTGACCAATCACAATTACCCAACCATATGAGGACTTTAGAGGCAAAATAGAAGAAATTGTCAACATTAAAAATGTTACATTTTAACATATATAAGTGTACACAAAGTTTCATAAAAATATAAATCACACGTTGTGAGATATGAAAAAGCAAAATTGGTGTCCCAAAACTGTCTAAGGGCAAACAAGGCAGAAAACATAACATGAATGTATATTGCACCAAAAATTACATAATGGTCCAATTTCTTTGAAATTTAGATATGTTATAGCCTACATGTTAGATTTAATTAGAAACAAGAACCATGCAAATTGGACAAGTATAGAAAACGTTATAAGCTACTGAACACATGAAGGTCACATTGCCATAATACCAAACCCTAGTTAGCGGTTCATATTATGCATATTTCAATTTGTTTAAGTTTCACTAAGTTTATTTAGCTACCAATTGACCAAGTATACATTAAATTAGGTCCACAGCATATTGGAGACTTCCAAGTAAGTGAAAGACAATAAGTTATAGGCTCAATATCAAAAGAAAATGTGAGTTTAATTATTAAATGATTTCTTTGGTATGTGTGATTATTGCGTGTTACATGTTATGTGATCTTACTTGCTTTTATTTGAATTACATGACTGATATGATATGGCTAATGAGATTATGTTGAATGTAAATGTAGTGGTTAAGGAATAGTTGTTGCAAATGCATATGCATATGGATTTAATGGCATCATAAAGCAAATGAAGAGGCCTATGGGCCAAACAAATGTTCAAAAGCAAAAGAAAAGGCCTATGGCCTAACAAATGTGCAAATGTTACAAATGATCAAGCACCTAGCAAATGCAAATATTCACATGGAAACGTGAGACAATGTCTGTTTAGCCTAGTCACAACAAAAAGAAAATGACATAAGCATAGGCAAATGAAATGTTTATATGATTTAATATCATTTATATTCATATGATATTGATAAATAGAATGACATGTAAAATGTGTACGAATGGCGAATTATTACTTGTAATTGTGATTGGCTTGATACTTTAAAAAGCTTTTGATGAT
>CATIWF010053725.1:0-54928 GCA_949630135.1 Balakata baccata
CAAATGCATATTGTGTATACATAATATGTTATGGCGTAATTGATATCAAAGAAATATTAGTAATTATGATCATATAATAAAAATTTACTGACTTTGGTATTATGAGAAATTAATTTAAGTATGTTGAATTGCTTTAATTAGTAAATTGTGATAAATAACATGTTATTATATGATTTTTAATTAATTGGTGAATTGGTGATTCTGTCAAAAGAAAATGAATATCAATAATGGTATATAAGAAAAATAAATAATTAATGATTTTAATTGCCCATTTCTCTACCTGAGGACTAGCTTAGGATAGATGGTGCACCATTAAGGGGATTACGATACCGATATTAATACAATGGAGGACAGAGAGATTTTAGCTTTGCAAACACCCCTGACCCTAGTTAGACATGGTTGTAGTTATATTTAGTCAAGGTGGATGAAGCTCCGTAGGAGTCCTCGACTTGAGATTATAGTGAGTAGGGTGACTAAAATTCCGCGAGTGCCCCCTGTATCTGGACAGTCCGGGAACAAGATTTAGGCTATCTAAATTATGAGTCAATGAATAATTAAAAGAAAATAATAATTTGACTTGTTTAGTTATGAAGTAAAAATTTAAATAATAATATAAATGGATTTTATATTTCACATGTGCATAAAAATTTAATGTGTCATAAGTTATTAAGATATGCATTGTATAATTGTTTGGCAAAACTTAAATACTTATATGTACCACTAAGCTAGAGATAGCTTAGCATGGATTTTTCTTATGTAGGAACTAGAGCTTGTAGATAGTAGAAGTTAGGTTGATCAAGAAGAAGAAGAAGAATTCAAGCTCATATCAGAAGAGACACAGAAGATATAGCTAAGGGTTGATTACTTCTTACTTTTATTTTGTTTTTAATTATACATCTGAGTACTTAAGTTGTTTTGTATATGTATTAAAAATATACCTAACAGTTAATAATACTTGATATATATATAAATATGTTAATAGAGACAGTGGAAAAAAAATTAGTTGGTTAAATTATTACTGAAAAAGGGAAATAAATTCAGATAGAGTTATTTAGTCAGTTAAGTTTAAGACATTCCACTTATATAATGGGTTTGTTCCTATTATATATGTAGGGTGTTACAATTATTAGAGGTTTGTATATATAATCATATTTATTCGCTTTCTGACTGCATGTTTGCTAGTACCTAGGTATTTTGGATGTATTGTCTCTGTTAAGTGTTATGAACATTGATATGAATGGTTTGGAAATGATTGCATGGATTAAATACATGGATTATTCATGAATTTCATGTTTAAATCGGTATTCAATGAGTTAAATAGATTATGACATGTTTAAAATGACAATGTGGACTATTTATATGATTTATGGTGTTCTGAAGATTTGTATTGTGCTTTGAAATCAAGAGAATTGGAGTTAGCATGTGAAAATTGAATTCTCACTGCTGATGTCGGGCCTTCCTAGTCTGGACTCACACGACACCTTGCTTGAACAGCCCCACGATGGGCGAGGCCAGAGGCACCAATACCTCAATGGCACACCACAACGTGTTAAGATATAGACATGCTTGCATGAAAGGGTATGAAGTCTTGATGATATTGAATACATATGCCTATTCTATTATGAAGCAATATGGGAAAAACATGAATTTGTGATAATAACATTATGCTTATTCTATCAACGCATTTTATGTATTGATAATGACATTATGTAATATGTGTTATGTCATGACATGAGATGAGATGAATGAGTATATATATGATGATACATGGATCATGATGTGATAGTTTGTCATGCGATATTTTAATCATAGGATATTATTCATGCGGATAAAGAAATATATTTAAATGTCCTTACTTATACTAGGACTGACCATAGAATAGATGATATGCCATTAAGGATGGTTATGATACAGTAGGATTTTTCATGCATTTATTTTTAGGCAAGGTGGCTACAGCTCCGAGAACTCCCTTGACTCATTATGCTAGCAGTTATTTATTTTTTAGTCAAGCTAGCTTCAACTCTAAGAGCGCTATTAACTCAGATACGTTCAGACAGTCATAGTTAGATGGGTAGAGTGGCTTCAGCTCCGAGAGTGCCCATATTTACGACCTGTATCTGGTAGTCTAGTATAGAGTAACTGGGCAAATTAAATGAATAAACAGAAAAGAGGTACATGTATTACTGTCCTTATAAATACATGAATGGCTTCCAACTTACCAGGTATGCTATGGCTATTGTTTGTATGATATATGGTATGATATCATAATGATGATTGATATGAATTGGTTTATGTAAGAATTGTTATAATATGATATTATGATATGTTGGAATGATAAACATGATAAAATTTATATGATTATATGTAACACCAAGCTTAGATAGCTTAGCGTGTGGGTGTTCCTGCACGCAAGTCAGGAGCCGTAGGTAGAGTTGACTCAAGAAAAGTCAAGCCAGCCAAAGCAGTAAAAGATCAAAGTCAGTTCATTTATACATCTCATTTCATTTTCATACATTTTAGGAATTTGTTGGACATTGTCTTAATTGTATTTCGGTTTACATATATGTATCTAAGGAATTATGATTTTGTAAGACTGTTTTATGTTGGGCATGTTTAGCTTGGTTTACAAATTCTATGATTTTGGATTATTTACGTAAGCACAAATTTATATTAAAACTGAATGCATGTATGTTATTATATTATGTTAGACGAAAATGGCTAAATTAATATATGAGAGTAAATGGATAGTAATAAACATGTGGTAGCACTCCCTTGTATAGCGGAAATGTATGATATATGGGAGGGTATTACAATGAGACTTAAAAGCAATGGGGCAAGAAATCCACACTCTCTCGTGATGATCCACCATGTGCCTTCAGAGTTGTCCAACATGGATAGTTAGCATATTCAAATTCCAAATACAAATTAAAAACCATGATTTGACTATAAGAATCTGAATTTTGCATTAGAGAACTCGATATCTGTGGTTCCTATTTATAAGTTCCGATAAAGATTGTGATTCCTATTTTGATTATATTTTTAGTGTTGAAAATTATTTGGATCAGGTTTGATCACTGGTTAGGCGATTTGATCAACCACAAAAGTATTGTGAGTAGATGTGTTATGAATGGGGAGCTCAGGATTGGGAGCGTTAGAGAATTGAATGTTAAATTAGGAGTGATGCTCGAACTCCTCGTTGATGATGGAGCATTAGAGAACTTTTATGGAATTTCCAAAAGTATATCGAAGTATCCCTAAAATATATCCAATGTATTCTCAAGAAATTCATTTTAGAGAATTCTCAAAGTATACCCAAAGTACCCCCAAGGTATATCCAAAGTATTCTCATGAAATTTCTAAAGGTATATCGAAGTATCCCCAAGGTATATCCAAGATATTCTCAGAGAATTCCTCTTAGGGAATTCCTTGAGAATTCACAATGTATATCCAAAATATCTCCAAGGTATACCCAAGATATTCCCGAAATATTTCTAAGGAATTCCCAAGGTATACCCAAGATATTCTCAAGGTATACCAAATTACTTATTTGAGATTTTGCAATGTTTTAAATTTTAATTGAATTCTTCTTCTTTTTAATTTAATTGTTCTTATTCTTTTATTGTTTTTTTGTAAAAATTGAACCAAAATATCTCCATAGTATACCAAATGTATGCTGAAAATATACTGTTTGGACATATTTGATAGTGATTTTGAAATTTAGGTACTGTTATAATTTTAAAAAGTTGTTTTCAGTAGAATTAAAAAAAACTTTGAGCAGTAATAAAAATATAAATAGGTACCCGTTTTTTGGTATTTTTGTAAAATTTCTAAAAAAAGAGAAATCAGTTGGTTTACAAGCAAACCCAAAAAGTAAAAACTTCATGACTAGAGTTAGGAGATTAGCTTTGGTCTTAGATCAGATCGACTCTATTTTTAAAACCTAATTCAAAATATTTTAGAATACAAATCAATTTTTTATTTAAATCTTTGAGTTTCATTATAATTCGAATTAGATTTTTTTTTTGAAAGAAAATTTCGAATTAGGTTTTAGAATCAAATAAAAAAATTATCAAATCAATATATATCTCAAAATTTTTATTAACGAAAAAATGATTTTTTTTTGTAATTATTGAAATATTTTTTGTTATATTGTATTTTGAACTGTGATTTTTAAATTTTACCAATCCTTTAATGTTAGTATGGTAAGGGTAAGTGATGTGACTCAACTATCTGTTCAAAATTAAGATACCAATGGAAAGAATCCAACAATCTTTTTTTCCTTGTACTGTATGGAGTGACATACGCTCGCTAGTTTGGCTTGTGATCTTAATTTACCTACTTGTACAAAAAATAACAATAAAAATCTTTATGCACCATATTGGGCTTTAATATTTAGCATTAAGCTTTTTTAAAAGGTCTTCAACTTATAAATAGGAAGCCCAAAAATATATGTTGTAATTATTGGGTTTAATCTAAGAGGTCTTTTAAATAAAATTAAAGTTTTTTTTAAACAAAATACATTTTTTAATATTATATATGCGACATTTTATCATTGATTTAGCACACATATATAGAAACTTCAATTTAATCTTAAAAAAAGTTAAATTCATTAGGGAAAGTTGAATTTGGTATGGAATTTGACTTTACGGAATATATTGCCTAGTCAAAGCAATCAACTTTTTATAGATAAAAAGAGTGTATTCTTTTGATTGATTTGGATGTCATGAGTTTTAGAGGGATAAAACATTACGTAGCAGAGTGTACTGAACACCAACAAAAATAATTAATTTATCCATAACTCTATAATTTGATGATATGAGCCAGGCAGCTGCTAGAAACCACCCATTTCTTTCTCCCGAAGCTTTTTTTTAAGTACTATTATATATTTGAATTTGAAATCTGGCAATTCTGATCAACATATTTTAAATTAAAATTTATTGGTGAGACGTTAATATGTAATATATTGAAATCATTTTAGGAGAGAAGTTATTGAATATATTTCCAAATGGGAACAAAGGAGTGTATATGTTTTTTTGCTTGGGTATAGTTAGTGGTTTGATCCGCTCTTAATTCCAGCTGTATTTTCTTTCGCTTGAGCAGGAGTTTTGCATATGCTCGGCTCTATTGATGTATCTCGGTTCTAGTGATATATTAGTTCTAGATGAATTTTTTTTTTTATCACTATGAGTTTCTTACTCCCAGTAGTTTTTCTTTAAATAAAAACTTGGTTTATAAAAAAAATATTGTATAGTGATAGAGGTGATATAAATCCAAAAACAGGCAAATCAAAGGTCCAGCAAAGATATTTAATTAATAAGGGTGTAGATAAAAGAGAGAGATTGGTGAAGTGTCATATTCAATAGCCATAGCCATGCATAAGTGGGCAAGGCATGTGGTATCAAAAAAAGGCAGCATTGGCTAATATCTCCGCCACATTTCATGCCCCAACTGGTCCACAATTCTGTCATGTAGGCCACTCAACACAAACTATGAGTTAGTCCTCACAATATCCAACTCCTTAATTTTTTTTTTCTTTTTAATTTTCATCAAATAATCTAGATTCGTGATAGATTTATTAATAGTAAAATGCTCTTTCTAAAATTTTAAATATGTTCTATATTTAAAGCTTAAATTTAAAATTTATAGTTATGATAGAAAAGACTCTTGTTATATTATCTGAATTTTTAGGAGTTTAATTAAACTATAAAAAATTAATTTTTTATTTTCTAAAATTTTTATTAGTTGGCTACATCTATGAATTGGATAATTTGCTGCCTCAATTATGGATTCTAGTTAGCCACAGTAAGGACAGACATCAAAATTAATCCATTTAAGTTAAAACAAGGTTATTTAATGTTATATCTAAAGAGGGCAGTGCCAATATCATATGTCATATATGGTTGTCGTAAGGTCTTAGTCTTATGCTGCATAATGCATAAATTTATTTGGCCCACTTTTTTTTTTTAATTATTTACATGGGCAAGAAATTAAATTAATAATATTTCATTTAGTTATATTTGTTTTATCATTCTATTCTAGGAATAGCTGAGCTGAGGGCCAGAATATCTTGTTGAAGGCTACATACATGATCAAGCACACGTGCCAAAAAATAAGCTTTATTTTGTGAATAAAATCAGAAAAAAAAAAAAGGCAAAAGATGATATAAAGTGAAAACGACCTAAACTTGATGATAATCTGCCCTTAAAATGTTTTGCTATATATAGATGGAAATTTAGTAGAAAAAGTTTATTGAAAACCTATGAATGTGCCATTTATTGATGTTTGGTCAATCTATTGCAACAAGATTAAATTCAAACCATCATTCAGTGTCCTCTTCCCTGTTGCTTACTTATCCAGAGATATTTATCATGAAATTGAAATGATAAGCATCTTACATATATAGTTAGAGATCTTAAATTTGAGCTCGAACTCTATTCCATCTCCATCCTCTTGGCTTTCTCTTCTTAAACATTAAATCTTTTTGAGCCGTTAAAATTATGAGTTGGGCTTAACAAGTATCAAACAAAAGAAGGTAAGTTTTGATATTTTAAGGACAGAATTGCAAGAAGGAAGAAAATTTGGGACCTTCATGTTTTCTTGTCTCAAACTAGAGAAGTTTTTGAGTTGAAATATCTCGTATATAGTAGCCCTCGATCTCCTCTAGAGTATAAGAATATACAGGCCAAAAGAAATATCTTTGATCTCTCAACGGCCTTTTGGATCGATAAGGGGAAATTTATATATAATTAATAAATGTTTTAGAAATTAATCAAGCTCAATTAATTAATTACGTTATCAGATAATTAGAGGAAAAAAAAATGAAAATATCCAATTGGATTTAAGCATGGTGTAATTTGAAGTGTGTGTCTATATATAATAAAATAGAATTGTATATTTACTGACTACTCTTTACTATGCAGAATCTACTCTTTTGCTGCCACGCATGCATACATGTTTCCATAATGTAGGAAATTAATTTTATCTAGTCATTGTCATCAGTAATAAATATTCAAACCTTATCAAAATAATAATAATAAATATATCCAAAAGTAAATTATAAATCCCAAACAAAAAATATGTTGGTTAGAAGCAATATTGTCATATTTTTTTTTTTAAAAAAAAAGAGCTAGTCTCATTATTTTTTTCTTTTCAACTTTTTTCAAATATATATATATAAAGAAGTGAATTCCAACTGGCATTAACTCTATTGAATTCCACATATTAAGGCGAACATTACAATCAATATCTAATTTTCTATTCTTATTTAGAGAAATTTATGAAGGAATAAAAAGAGATATTTACCTTAAAAAAAAAAAGAACTAATAGGCAAGTATTATCCATATCCTTGATAAGAAAATATATAATAATTGCATGGAAAATCCAAATTTGGGTCATATTGCAGTAAAATGATAATGAAAGGCGTAAAAAAAGTTTAGAAAAATACTGAAAAGAAAAATTATGGGTTGTTAGTTAATTAAGTGTTAACATCTAATTTAATTGAACAGGCTTAGCTTCAGAGTTTCATTACTTTGAAATCTTATCTTCATATGAATTTAGGTAAGGCAAATGCACATTTATGAAATTTTTGTTTCTGCCTTAATTAGCACTAAAATTAAAGCAAATTTATTTTTCTACAGAATTCATATACCCATATTCATGAATTTAAAACAACTTAACTCTGTAGAAATAGAATATATATATATATATATATATTATTGAAGTAAAGCAATCGCAATCTCTTCCAATTAATTTGCCCAACTTTTTTACAATGTGGTCTAGTCAATATCAGTTGATAACGTCCTTATATAATCCAAAAATGAATTAGATATATATTTGTGGAAAGTACCACCCTATGATTCCAACATAAAACCATTAATTAAAAAATATATATATTATTCATAACTCTAAGAGCTGAAATGAAATATAATTATAGAGTATTTTTAATACTTTGGAAGTGATGGGAGCACTTGCATAATATCCATCCAAAAGCGTTAAATATTATTATTTTGATCTAGGGTCATTAAGAGGAATTTAAATAAATAAAAAAAATTGGGTTAAACTAGCTTAGGAAACCCTAATGTTGATTCTAATTCATAACCCTAAGGAAAGGCCCAAAGAAAGAATATATATATATATATATATATATGTTTGGCAATAAAAATCAATAGAAATTAAACAAAATTAGGGAATGATGTTTCTCTCTCTCTTTCTAAGATGTAGTGTAGTGGTAAAGAAGAGAGGAGAGGAGAGGAATCCCAAAGTCCCCCAACAAAGGTGCACAACAAAGGCAAAACGAAATGATTACTTGAATGAGATGGGACCCAACCTTGATAATCTAAGTCTCTCAATTTTTTTGACTTGGGATTGGGACCCACCTCGGCCACCATTGTCTTTATGGATTGAATGATATAAAGAGCACCTCACGTGGAGTCTGAACCAAAGGGCCTGTCCAACCACAATCAAAAAGCCTCTCCCCTCTCTTTTTTTTTTTTTTTTTTTAATTTTTCCCTTAGGAAAGTTTTTTCTTTTCTTTTCTTTTAATTAAAACCAAAATAATAAAAATAATAATAAAAAAAAAGTCCCTCCTCCCAGCACATCAACAAAGCAATTTCTTTTCTAAAAAAATTTGCTTTTTAAAGGTTACCCATATAATTCCCACTCATTATCTTTGTTGCTTAAAGCTTTTGCCCTCTTCCCTTATCCTATCTCTTGACATCAATTCTCAAGGAATTTCCAGGCACAACCTTCCTTCCCCAATTCAATTAAAACAGAAGCAAATTCCTTAAAACCCTTTCTTTCCTAACTCTATCTCTCACTCACTGAAAGACAGAAAACAGAGGAAATTTGGACTCTTTCTCCTATTTTCATTTCACACAAACAAAACCCACATACAGATTGAACTAAACATAAAAAGAAGCCAGCCAGCCAGCCATTAGAGAAACCGCATATTTTCATGCCATCATGGAAGGAGGTGATGATCAGCTCCACCACCACCACCACAACCACCATCACCACCGCCCTAACTTCCCATTCCAATTACTTGAAAAGAAAGAAGACGAACCTTGTTCCTCTTCCTCTCCTTACCCTTCTTCTCTCCCCATCTCTTCTACAATCGAACCAAATAACACCAACAATTGCAGCACCAATACCACTCCTCTAAACCGTTCAACTTCCGGCCTCCAAATTGTTCCCACAGAGCCGTCCAAGAAACCGCCTCCGAAACGAACTTCCACTAAAGACCGACACACCAAGGTAGACGGACGCGGGCGCAGAATTCGCATGCCAGCTCTTTGTGCTGCTAGGGTTTTTCAGCTTACTCGCGAACTGGGTCACAAATCCGATGGTGAAACCATTGAATGGCTACTTCAACAAGCGGAACCAGCAGTGATCGCCGCTACTGGCACCGGCACTATCCCTGCTAATTTCACTTCCCTTAATATATCCCTTCGTAGTTCAGGTTCAAGCATGTCTGTTCCTTCTCAATTAAGATCCGCAAGTTTTAATCCCAATTTTTCTATGCAACAACGCCGAAGTTTGTTCCCCGGAATCGGTCTCGAAACTTCCCCAACACCAACGTTTCTAAATTTTCAGTCGAGCAATTTGAATTCAATGCTTCAAGCGAAGCAAGAATTACGAGATACTTCTTCCCTGGAGTTATCCACGGAGACAGATGAAAGCTTGGGAAGAAAACGAAGGCCTGAACAAGATTTATCGTCGCAGCAGCATCAGATGGGTAGCTACTTGTTGCAATCTACTACGGGGGCAATTCCCGCTACTCACAGTCAGATTCCGGCCAATTTTTGGATGCTTGCTAATCCCAATAATCAAGTTATGAGCGGAGACCCCATTTGGACCTTTCCTTCCGTTAATAATAGCGCCTTGTACCGCAGCACTACGTCTAGTGGGTTGCATTTTATGAATTTTCCCGCTCCTGTGGCTTTGTTGCCCAGCCAGCAATTGGGCTCTACTAGTTTAAGCGGTGGAGGTAGCGGCGGCGGTGGAACTGGTAACAACAGTGGCATCAGTGAAGGGCATTTGAATATGCTTGCTGGATTAAATCCATATAGGGGACCTGGTTTATCAGATTCCCAAGCAAGCGGGTCACACTCGCACCACGGCGGTGGTGGCATCGGAGGAGATGATCGGCATGATACAACAAGTCATCACTCATAGAGAATCATGACCAATAGCATCATCATCATCATCTTCTTCATCATCCCCCACTTGTGTAGTTTGATGTGTAACACACGTGAGGTTTGATTTGTTCTTGAATTTGAGTTTTGTTTTCCATTTTTAATTATTCCAAATTTATTTTTTTGTGTGATTAATATGGAAATTTTAGGGTTTGATCGAGAGATGACAACAATATTATTTTAACATGGGTATTTGCTGGTTTTGAGTTTTTATTTAAAAAAAAAAAAATTAGTCAGATATATGGGTTATCATTCTTTATCATAATTTATTATTAGCAGTACACACAATATCTCATCATCATTGTTTGTGCAGTTTTCCTTTCCTTTTCTTTTCTCCTTTTTCTTTCTGGGCAAAGCTGCTTCTTGTAATTTATGGTTTGATTATGCAGAAGAAACTGGCTAATTAATAATATATACCTAACTACCAATTCAATTCCCATTCCGAATTAACTTTTCTGGGGAAGAACATTAGGGCCATAAAGTTTGTGTAGTGAAGAGATAAAACAGTGTTACTTCAACATTGTAAGTAACATTGTATTAAGTAAAAAAAAAAAAAGGGAAAAGATTGGGGGGGTTCTGATTCTAAATCTCTGCCATGAATCTCAAGGGTTTACTGCATCAATGATTATTAAGATTTACCAGGGAGGAGGATGGGGGGGTGGGACCCAAGACTCTTATCAGTTCCAGGTGTTGCCTCAGGTGGTGGGACCCGGATGCTGGTCAGTGCCCAAACCAATGTACATTGTCACTGACAAACAGGTGGATCATTCCTCCATTTCTCTCTCTCTCTTTTCTAGTTTAAGTTTATATATACATATACAGTGAGAAGAGATGGGAGGATGATTCAAAGTGAAATAGCAGACTAGTTGTTCGCTGGCAACCTACACTTTATTTATTAATTTTTCTCATTTATCAGGACCGTCCGTTTCCTTTGAGTCATTCTTCAATACCTACTACAACGCATAGTAAATTTTCATCCATTATTTTTAAATCTCACTTTCTAAATATCAATCGGCATTTACCAATCAATAGTTTGAATTCAAATGTTGATTCCTTCCTTTGAATTTGATGGAGCTTTTTTTTTTTTTTTTTTTTGAATTTTGTGGCATGCTGAATGATTGATCGAGTCTCAGTGATTTAGCTGCTACTGTATATCTTCAATATCGTTTGTTTCAATTCGACCACTTGTTTTCTTTTCTTGTTACAATGCAAAGGTTTTGATGTTATTATCATGGCTTCTATTTCTGTTCATTTTTGGGGTTTAGGGTTCGAACATCTTGATCAACTACGTAGTCCTCATGTCACCCTTCAAGCTATCCTTAGTCCGGCCATTTTCTCCCATTTTCTTCGTAGCATTATGGAATCCAAGTGGGTGTGGTGTGATTTATTAGTTTTTTCTTTTAGTACAGAAAACTGTGATTTGCGATCAATTTTATCGATATAAAGATTAAAATGATTGATTTTAAGTTTAGTCTTTAATTAGAGTTTCTACTGAGATGATTATAATTTCATTTAATTAAATCTTCTTATGCATGATTATTAGTTTACTGGCATATATATACATAAGCTGTAAACAACTCTTTGAATTAATGTTGAATTACCTTTGAAAAAAAAAGGGATTAATATTGAATTACTGTTAATTTTACTATAGCATCTATATATCCTTAGCTCATATATATGATAGACATTTAATGTCACTAATAAGTTTTAACTTTGATAGTATTGGTCTAGTAATCATCTGTAAGGTCTCGAATTTAAATTTCCAATCAAATCTCCTGGAAAAATAATACATTAATATCAAAAGTCTGTTTGAAAGAAAAGAAAAAAAAAAGGTGAAAGTTTCTCAAATAATTGAAGCTAAACTTCAAAAATGATAGTGGAAATGTCATTCAAAAACAAAGTTGTGGACTGAATAATTCCACATATATAATATGTGTATATATAGATAATAAAACATTTGTGCAAACAAACTTGTGAAAAATGTTTGTTTCAAATGATTTCTTAGAGCAACATATATTTTTATCAAGCTCTGATTTACATTTGAAAGTGATATCATGTAACCAATTGATGATCGCAGATATTTTTGGCTGTAGAAAAAGAATTAGCGGTCCATGGGAAGGAGAAAACGAAAAAAAGAAACATGCAGATTATTTATTTTAATTCAGAGGAATGGATATTGATATTAATATAAGTTTCTGGTTCAATGTTATCGTGATGGTCTTTATATCTACTAAAAAAATAAAATAAAATATTTACTAATAAGCTTTGATTGAGTGATAACTGATACTAATTCAATGATTAATTATAGTTGTGAGATCTTCAATTTAAATATGTAATATTTATTTCTTTTATAATTTAGTGGTTCGTTTAAAAACATATTTTTCTATTTAGGTTTAATTTTTTGGTCATTTTTATATATTATATATATGCATTATTTTATATATAATAGTATTAATATGTATAGTATAAAAAATATGATATAAATATATATTTTATATTCCTTTCACAAACTAAAAAATTTTTAACAGTTACATTAATTAATACTTCATAATTAATTATAAATCACTCATGGCCAACAATTGTTTGCTATCTTTGGCTGTTGACCACTTACACCACCATCACTGATGAATTGCAGACAAGTTGAATGATCATACGAGTAGAATTCATAATCAATTAAAAGAAATTTTTTAAGATAATTATAAATTCATCATTATTCCTTCATGAAAAAGAGAATATAACTTGAAATAATAAAAACATTCAATACAATAACAAAATTTTCATTTAGAGAGATTTTCCTTAAATATTTGTCACTTCCTTTTAATATGCAATTAATCATAGAAGTACTTCATAAAATCATTTCTAAATCTCAACCCTCAAAAATTTCCCTCTTGAATGTATATGTGACCCTCAAAATTAGAATTTTCAAAATAAAATTAGATAGTAAAATTATTTGCTTCCAATTTTCCTTTTTGTTTAAAAAAAAAAACCCCCATATGCCATCTATTGTAATTAATAATAAAGGGGGAATATAAATTTAAAAAAAAAAAAGAAGAAAAAGGCAAGATAGAGTCAGTGGCAGATCCATATTCACTTAAAGAGGGCTAAAGTCCTCCTTAAATTTTTTAAATGTATATAATATTATATAAATTTATATTATTTTTAAAATTTATTTTCTTTATAATTGATGGTAGAAATTTATTTTTACACCATAAATTTAAATTTTTAATTTTTTGCTCATTTTACTTAGATTTCTATCTGTTTGTTCCCTAACTTAAGTATCTAGCTCTCTGCCACAAGATAGAGCAGTAATGCTCCCTCAAGGACATGAATCCAATTGAAGAGCACATGTTGGGGCATTTATTGTAGATAGGTGAATGCGTGAGAAAATGGTGTCAAAACCCATTATAGCAAAATGGTTTGGTACTCAAATCTGCACATGGATATGAACCTTATGGTCGAGGTAGATGGGCCCTCTAATCAAAATCTTGTATCTCTAAAATTCAATGATTAGACTAATGCTATGTTGGTTTATAAAGAGTTAAACAAACAAGTCGGCATCGGTTTAGGAAACAAAAGCTAAAAGAGTTTTTGCTCATTTAGGTTAAGGTTAGGTGCTAAGACTCCAATAGATTCTTCACAAATTGGCCCATAAAATCTCTAAATTCCACTTTTTATGCGGTGATTAATTTTGGGCCCATAAAAGCTCTTAATCCGCTCTTTGATTTGATCAATTTTGATGATTTTGCACATGCATGTGCATGCCTTTGCCTCATGTATAGTGGAGGGAGCCTACAATTGTATCCTCAGATTTTTAAAATATAGGTAACGGCGTGTAAATTTATTCTATTTGTTAATATTTACTCTTCCTCATAAAAGATAAGATAATAAAAGTCCAATATATAAATTTTTACACTACTAACATAAAATCTTGGCTCAACTACTGTTTATGTAAAAAAGCCACTTGTTCACTTCACTGCCCAAATATAGTTTGGTGCTACATTAGGATTATTGCTTTCCTTCGAAGCTATTAAATTAATTATTTTGATGATCTTTCATTTTATTATTAAATACTTGCAATTTAATCAATTATCTTTTTAGAAACAATGAGAATTACTTGAATGCATAAAAAAATATTTATTTTTCAAAAATTGTAACTCAGTTGGCAACACAATATGAGTATATTGGAAAGAATTTTTGAATTCAAATAAATGTATCCTTAAAAAGAAGTGAATAGTTTTAACTATTACTAAACTTCAACTAAAATTATCTTATACTGTAATAATTTTTTTTTTTAATTATTACAATGCTCAAAAGTGAAATGGAAAATGAGATATCCTACCATGATTGCAGCATTTGCACCGAGCAAAGGCTCCTGTCACTGTAATTACGTTTACAACACACCACTACCTACCATTGCAAATGTCCCACTCACTTCTACAGTCTGGAAAACCAAATCGGAACCAAACTTAAAATTAGTGACTAAATAGTGAAGAAACCAAACTGAAAAATGAAAGAGGTTAGAACATCACCATCTATGCAATTAGATGGTGACGGTAAATAATGGATTCTATTACCACATCACCAAATTTTACCTATATTTTTAAATATATTTTATTTTAAATACATTTTATCTCTGCAATTAATATTAATTTTAATTTGTGGATCAAATTAATATTTTAGTATATTATATTCAATATTAATAATTAAAATGATAAATTGAATTTTATTGTTATAAATTAATTAATATTAAAATTAATAATTTTCATGAAAATTAATTATAAAACTTTAAAATATTTTAAATAAATCACACAACATTTCATGAACGAAAAAAATATTACATAGAAAATTACAAAAAAACTTAAATAAAATCCAACATTAAAAATTTATAAAAAGAAAAATACTACATTAATTATCATTTTCTTCTTCCCCAAAGCGGTTTCAAATTTCTTCAATTAAGTCGGCTTGTAGTCGTTGATTAATTGACCTATTACGAATTTGTACATAATTCGAATCCGTCACCAATATTAATCATCATTTTTAACTTTTATATTAATAAACTTAATATAATACCTGTTAATTTAGATTCTGAGTCAGCGTGCGTTCCGATACCAGAAACACTTGGTCCAATAGGAGTTTAAATTTGGATAATAATAAAATGTAAAACAAAATTGGAAACCCAATTAGAAATTGGGAGGAAATAAACCGGAATTTTAGGATTGAATTAAAAGAAAATATGAATTAATAAATAAAATAAAATTTTGAATTGAAGTTAAAAAAAAAAAGTAAACAAAAAAAAAAGGCAGCTCAAAAGAATAAATTCCGCCTAATTAGTATTATAACCCAATCTCATCATAATTAGCATTAGTAAGCCCATTATTAACATTTTAAAGTCTCATTCTCTAGATAATTCTACCATTTTCTACCAAAATTCTCTCTATCTTCCTTTTTTTCCTTTTTCCTTTCCTTCATCAATCTCACAACCATAAAAAGGGTAAAAAATGAGATGAAATCTCAAAACTTTGGCCAAAAGGGATTAATTGGGTAAGTTTTGTTTTTTTTTCCTTTATACTTTTCAATTAATTTCTTAATTTTTGGACGAAATTTCACTTTTCTTGCTTAGATAGGTAAACTTTGATTAATAGAAAATAGTTTAAATTTGTGAAAGTTAGTTGAAATCAAATGGAATTAACTAGATTGAGTGATAGGAAATTGAAAGAAAATAAAATAAGAAGAGGATATAATGGAATTCAAGATTTAATTTGTAGCAATTTTGGAGAAACTTTTGTATGTAGGAGAAAAATATAGAATTGATTAAAGATTGTTAATTAAGATTACAATTAAGATTAGTATAAGTTTATTTAAAATAAAATCGCGACTTTGTTTGTAAAGAAAGTTGGCTAATAATAATAATAGTGAGTTTATTAAATGAAATTAGTAAATTGTAGGATAAAAATTGAAGATTTAATCTTGAATATTAGTAACAAAAATATGCATAGGCAAATTATATAATTTAAGTGGAGAGAAAAATAAATAATAAATGAATAAATTAGTTATAAGAAATTTTAGTGGAGATAGTGTTTTATTAATTATATTATGTAATGATTTAAAATAAAATAACAAAAATGGTATAGGTAGATATAAGTCTAAGAAGGCTAATATAAGAGAAGAACAACCTCATGGAGAAGCTACTACTGGAGAAAGGAGGGAGTTGGCAATTTATTTTATTTTAATTCATAATTTATTTGTTGTATTAAAATACTTATATGAATAAATATTTGATTGTTAATTAAATAATTTAAAATTTTAATTGATTTAAAATATAGTACAATTTGTGCTTATATTGGGAATTGAACTTAATAACTGTAATTGAAACATAGAATTTTAGTGATAATTTGATGAAATGGAATTTATGGATAATATGTGGTATATTAAATTAATAAGAAGTTAGTACTAGTGGGTTAGATAGATTGATATATCAAATTGAGAATAATTGTGAGATGTGAATAGTATCGTGACACTAATATTTTTTTTTATAGGTGTGAATATGCCGGATTGCCCATATAATAGACGCATAACATCGATATAATACTATTACGTAGGTGACGAGTTATTTACAGGCTGTAATAGTAGTTGTACCCCTAATATCTTTATAGTTCTAGTTTAAAGTATTATGGACAGTATGTGAATTTAAAAATTATTTAAAGTAACCTTGAATAATTATTTATTTAATAAAAATTTTATATGGATAGAGTCACTTGTTCATAATTTTTCACGTATTTGTTTAGCCATAATTTATTATTTGATGAAATTTATTTTATGCATTTTATTATTTAAATTATAATGCCGAAAAGTATACATCACTAAGCAATATATTTAGCGCATGAGTTTTCTTTTCTCACTCGTAGGTAAGAAGCAGGAGGGATAAAAAATTACAGATAGTTTTGGAATCTTGTAAATAAAATTTATTAAATAGTGATATTGGTCCCGCTTCAAAGGAAAAGTAGTATACTGCACTTTTTGTTTTGGTTGATTATGATCTCTATCCTTCCTCTAGTTTTGGTATTGCATTATGGTATGTATAAATATAATTAGTCTTGTAAATATTAGAAAATTAAAAGTTATAGCTATCTATAAACCGATCAGTAAATTTAAAACACAATTTTAATGTTGACAATGGGTTAAATTACACTTTCTGTATTATTATGCATAGATGTTAGAAAAAATATGATAATGCTCTTTGATATAAATTTTAATGATATTAGGGAATCGATTGAGTTGATGTCTTGAAATAATTGAAGATAACTGGTTGAAAATATATTGTCCGTAGATTTTTTGTGCAGAGATTATAGGAAAGTCTATAAAACATATGACACCATGTCGAATTTTTAATAAGTTGATAGTAATATTTTAATAACTAAGACTCAATTAAATTAAATAATGAAATAATTCTATATTACTTATATAAATAATATTTAAATATTGATTTTGTTATGATAAATTAGTGTATGATACTTAACATCGTCTGACTCTGCCGTCGTAAGGTAGGATTAGGGAGTGTTACACTTAAATTTTATAAAAATTATATTAATAAATATGTTTATTTTATTAAGTATAATTATATAATAAATTAATAATATTAATCTCTGATTAACGTGGTTTGTTCCCTCTATATTAATAAAAGAAATACAGTTTATCAAAAAAATAATATTAATTATACTTAATTAAATAATTAATTATATTAACCATTAATTACATATTTATTAATTTTAATTACATAAATCAATAAATAATATTATTTATTGATTTTTATTTAAATTATTATTAAATAATACATGTGGGACCAAAAAAATTTTTGAATCACTTGAAATGGTATCTTTCCACTTGCTAATATTGAAAACTTGCAAAAATAAAAGTGATGTCTCTATTCATGCAATTAGTTTTGCAATAGCCGTGTAGAATTTTGCAATTGGTTATGCAAACCGATAATCAAATTATTAGCAAAGTTAAATAAAGAAATAAAGAATGCATGTGTGATGTCGGCATCATTTTTTGGTTAATTAGGAAATATAATAAACAGCAGACTATATAATAAAGATAATTATATTTTTATATTTATTGTAATAGTGATAAACTCTAATCAATTTTTATAAACAGTGAGGATAAAATTTAAATTTAAAATCTTTCACAATTTTTATAAATGAGAATATTAACTAATTAATTCATTAATTGGTGTGTTATTGGCACGTTGACGTGTCTTTCTAAACATACATATGAGGGGTGAACCTTTATTTTGAGCAAATAATGTTACATAGTCCAACCTTTACATAAATTATTATTTTCTTAAAAGAATACATATTTCAACCCTAGGTTCCACATTAGCAAATGAGCCTTCAATGGGTACAATTTAAGACTTTGATTGCTTCATAGAATAAGAATCAGAAGTTTAGGTGCTCAATAAAATTAGGGGCAAGTAAAATCAAACTAAAACTAAAAATTGAATTGAACTATATTGAATTCGGTTAGGTTTATTTGATTTTAGATTTATTTAGTCAATTATTTTTCAAAACTTTTGTTTATTCATTTAGGTTTGGTTCGATTAAAAATATTAAAAAACCAATTAAATCGAACCAATCCAATTTTATATATATATTTATAAATTTATAGTAATTAATTCTAATAGATTTATATAAAATAAAAGAAATTATAGTTTATAATAATTAGTTTTATTACATTATAGTTGATAAAATTATAAATTATGACAATTTATTCTAATTTGTATTAACTAGTCTTAATTTTATATGCGTTAATTAATAAAATTATGATATTTTAATTTATAAAGTTTTATTTTTAGTGTATAATAATTTATAAAGTTATAATAACTAATTTATATTAATCGATAAAATTACTATAATTTTTTTATAATTAATAAAAATATAATAATAATTTATATTAATAAATTAATTTATAAAATTGAATTGAAATAAATCGAAATATTTTAATTATATCAGATTCAATTCATAATATCTGTAAGTTTAATTTTTCTATATATATTTTAATTCGATTCGATTTAAATAAAACAATTTCTAACACATTTAGGGCAAAAATATACATTTTTCCTTTCCTTTTTTAGTTTCCGTTGTTTTGAAAGTGAAATAGACTAGGGATGTCAAAATGAGTTGACGTGTCGTGTTTGTGTAATGTTGATACACTCGAGTGATACGATTCGCATCAACACGAACACGACTCATTTATTAAATAGATTGATACGAATACGACACGAAAATTGAATAGGTTACACAAACACAACACGTTTAACACTTTTAACTTTCGAGTCGTATTTGGATCATAAAATTCGACACAAACATGACTTGATTATATTTTTTTAGGACATTTGACAAGATATGATACGATATGATTATACTTTTTAGGTCATTTGACATAACATGATCCAACACGATATGATTATATTTTTTGAGTTATTTGACACGATAAGATCTTTTTGGATCATTTAACACGATATAACACGACTGATATGATACGAAAATGATATTTATATATTATTTTTTATAAAATGATGTTACTATCTTTAATATTTTAGTAAATTTACAATTGTTATAAACAGATTAGATCAGGTTGATACGATACGAAAAAGTTAAACAGATTGTAACATATTTGGGTATCAATATATGATACAATATGATTTAAACTATATTATAAATATATCGATCCGTTTATAATACAAAACCCGTATAAGTTTAATACTTCCGCTAATTGTGTTTCCCGTATCAAATTCAGGTACCATCGCCCATTTTGACACCCCCTGAAATAGACCACAAGAGTCTAGAGTAGTGGACACCATGGGAGGCGGCTAGTGATGCGGGAGACCTCACCCTGTTGCTGACTTCTGCAATTCACTTTACCAAACAGCAAGTGCATAGATGGTGTGGTGATGGTGGGTTTATATCATCATTCAATTTATGGAGATGGCAAGAATTGTTAGAAATTGGTGGAGCCATTCAATAACTGTGGCTTTAATCTGGTCTCTTTGCCTAATTCTTCCTTTCTCTCTGCTTCAATTGGCTCTCAAATACTCGTCTTATAAATTGCGAATCGGACTCCCTCATGCCCCAGAAAAGCAACTTGTAAGAACTATATAAATTTTTTATCGGTGTAAAAGAAAGCATAATGTTTTGGAAGAGTGAGAAAGAAGATTGCCAAAATTAGGATATTTATAGTCAAATTAACCTTATGAGATGCAAGCATATGAAATGTTGCATAATTTTATTTTTATCTTATAGCTCTATTTAATCTATTCGTAGCTTTATATATTCTATTCTTTCTTCATTGCTTTAATGCTATGGTAATTCCTTCTACCTCACTTCCCTTAACGTTTCAAATTAAGTTTTGACCTATGTTGCTTTGACACGGGTACATACTTAGAGGTTTGATTTCTTATTTTTTAAAATTAAGGGTACGTGGGTATGGCTAAAAAGTACACAAAATTAGAGTATGGACATGGGGATATGTATATAGATAAAAATGTAAATATTTTAAAAGGATTGTAGTACCTTAATCTTGTTTGAGAATCTAGAAACACTCAAGAGGGTTCCAAATTTGATACAAAGTTTTTTTGATCTCCTTGAATTTTATCAATTTTTTTTTATTTTATGTAATTTCATTTTCAAGTAAATCTTCTTGAGCAAAGGCTTTGCTCATATACATGGAACAACTATATGATAAAATTCAGTACCATGTTACAGGTATAGTATTATGAGAAATTATGAGTACTTACTTTTAAAGTGGAGGATTCGGTACGTAATACGTACCCATGCCAGTGTCATACCCGAAGGCTATCAGTACTTCTTCAAAAATAAGTCTTCGAGTAACATAGGCTTTGACTATTGAATGTTGAGAAACTGAATTCTCCAAATCCACCTAAATGGCAACTGATTATAGCCTTTTCTTTGTCTTTATTTTGTGAAAGATTACTGGTGGTAAAATGCATAAAAAATTTTGTTTCATTTAAAATGATTAGAGATGATGATGCATCCTCATATTCATGTTGCATGCATGATCTCTAAACGTCTTGGCCATGTTGATGTCATTGAATATTCATTGCTTAGTCATATATGAACCACTACTCCTTAAATCAGCAGCAGTGTGGAGATAAGGAGAATGCAATTTGCCACAGCTTGTTCTTCTGAATCTACTAACGTTCATGGTACTTACTAGTTTGTTATTGTTTGCTGCTGCAGTATGACGCTGCTATTCTTCATACATCATTTGCAAGGATTCTAGGTCATCCCAAAGCTTCATCCATGGTAATCATCTCATGAAGTTTCTTGCATTCAATTTTTCCTTCCCTTTTTTTTTTTTTGGGTATATCCGTATATGTTGGGATGGACATGGGCTGAACCTTTGACTTGTTGCACCATGGGGCAAACAGCACACAACCTCTAAGCTACTAGCCTGATAGATGCATTCAATTGACGCTTTAGCTCTGCTTATTGTATTCAGACTTTGCAAAAATAGTTAATGGAAAACTATATGCTGCAACTAAAATATTATTACTCTTAAGAAGCTTGTGAAACAATTGCATGATCGCCTACAGGGCCCATAAGAGTGAACTTATTTTCATTCGTGTCCACAAAATTTGCATAGGATCTGATATCACTAGTCTTGAGATGAGCATGGAGATTCTGGACTACACTTCTATGTTTTTGTTATTTTGGATGAGGGATGTCAGCAATAACAGCTGTTAACAACTAAAATAACGAAGTAGAGATTTTTTTTTTTTTCAATAGAACTCTCTCTCTCTCAGAAAATGAACTTTTTAATGTAGATTTAAGATTATATGGATTATTTAACCAATCTTGTCCTGATTTATATTATTCTTTGATCTTACTTCTTTTTTTTTTTCCTCCTTTTCTATCTTTTTTCATACTTACACTTGAATAGTTTCATGCTTTTTCTCTGCTATTCATAGTTGTTTAAGGTTTGTCCGAGGCTCAAGGCGCACCAAGCACCTTGAAAACCCAAAGGTAGGCTATCATAAAGGCGCACGCTTTTGTGACATTAGTTAAATATTTATATTTTTTTCTTATTTTTATTGTGGAGGAATCTGAACTATTGATTATAAATTGAAAAAAACTTTTAGTAAATCTTACTATACCTAATTATTTTTAAAACAAACAATAAAAATAAAAAAATAAAAAATTAGGGCAAAGAAAATATATGTTCTAGCATCCACAAAAATGATTCGAACAACACAATTTAAGCGCAAAACTAATTGTGTTTTACTATAATAATTCATAATTGATAAGTATTAAAACTTGTTAAATACAATGCTCAAGTCCTTAGTAAGCCTAATAACTTTATGTTTAGGATTTCAAACATTAACTAAGTTTTTTTCTTCGTGTATGTGTTTTTATTATGTTGTTATAATTTATGTGTTTTAAGTTTTAACAGTTATAATATTATATTATCTCGCTAGTAATTTAATAATTAAATTTATAATTATTTTTTATTTTTACGTCTCATATTATTTAAGTGCGCATTTGCGTTTAGACTCCAATACTTCCTAGCGCCTTTAATAACTATGGTGTTATATGTACCTTGCATTGCATGCATGCGTTTAGGCTCCTATTCCTTTCGAATATACCAATTTGCATTGGATGGAAGAATGAAGGTCCACAGGTTCCAACTTGGTTGTAAACGAACCTGAAATTTTCAGTCAAACTATAATTAGAATCATGTCACTGAGGCATTCAAATTCCTGAATTACTGTTCAAAAGACAAATATATATTATCTTCCTTTGTAACTTCAAATGCCATTTGTTTACGTTAGTTTCAGTGATCAATGTGCAAAATATTCCTACTCTTCCTGTTTAGGTAATTTTGCTCTTGGTAATGTCAAAATACTGGAAAAATTTTTATATATCTATAAATTAATTTAATAAAAAAGTGATAGATGTGGATTTAATAAAATAATTAAATGCATATAAATTATGATAAAAAATTCTCCTGTTTTGTTATTTGTTATCGACGAGATCGTAGTTTTTGTTGTTTTGTTGAAATGGTGACGAGTGTGGATGGCACACTCAAAGCTGGAAAACTATGCCATCTTCCCATATTTGGCTGATTGGCTCCACTTCCACCGTCACATAATCAGAAGAGTTACGTATGCCTATTCGTGGATACCATACTCCCCTGGCCATCCATAATTCAAAAGCTGTAATTTAAATTTAGCGCAAAAAGAATTGTTTTTTGAAGTTATATAATTTAATGCCATCCATTGATTGTTAAGTATTTATAAATAAAACTTAATTAATTTAAAATTAATAATTCAAAGACCAAAAGGGTCATTAACGCAATTTAGTTTTTAAAAATTAAAATTTAATAATTTTCGAATGTATCTATTTGAATTTTATTAAATTTCATTAAGATTGTAAGGTTAAAAAATCTCATTTTCAACACACAGGGGAAAAAAAGTGTTGTCAGCCGAAGCCAACGTGGGTGGGAGTGTGGAAGGCAAACGGCATGAGCATTAACAAGGAGATACATAGAAAACGACAAAAAAAGAAGAAAGAGAGCACGTGTCGGCTTCACGAGTCCGGATTCATTGCACCAAGAGGCGGGCTCTACCCACGCGCCTCCTGCGCGCTCTACTCTCTTGCTCCACACGCACCCTCCGTCTCTGTTGACACCTTACAAACTCAATTGGTAGATTTCGTGTCTTAACCCTAATTTCTATCTCATTCTTCAAATTTCCCTTTTTATATCTCCCTGATTTGTTTTGTCCTCCTTCTAAAGTTCTTATCACAACTTCCTTTTCTTTTAGATATTGTTTTCGGTGTTGGTCTGCTTTGCTTACTTTGTCTTGATTTTACAGGTAACTTTTTGGACTCAAGATTCTTGCTTTTCTCTTTCCAGCCTTTATTGTGATCCTGGGTTTTGGTTATCGGTACTGGTTTTGTTTGGCAGCTGAGAGAGTTGTGAACAATTTGAAAATGGAAGTGGAATTTGATAGCTTTGTTAGTTTTTTGCAACTGATGTTATCAAATTCCCTTCATTGCTAAATGAACTACCCAATTATTATAATTCTATTTTTTCTTTGCCGAGGTTGAGCTGAAATTTTTTGGTTTTTTGGGCAGATTTATTTCATTGAGGCAATCATGAGTTATGAGCTTCCTCCTTCGGCGGCTGATGAGGTTAATGCAACAGTAGCGGCAACTGAGAAGAGGTTCATGATTGAAGAACTTTAAATTTGATTTTTGGCAACATTTAGCATATTGCATTTCTGGTGGATCATTTCTCCATGCTTAAACCTGAAATTTGGAGATGACAATCATAAATATTGCCTCAGACGTGCTGTTGTAGTTTGTATTTGTTGGGGACTTTTTTTTTTTTAAAGAGTCGACACAAATAGGGAAACCAGAAGGCAAGACGTGGGGTTAATAAACCAGAAGTCTATATTCATTTTTTATTTTTTTAACAATTTAATCTGCACCTAATGCCTTTCTGAAGCAAATTATTTATGGGATTTTAGGAAAATTTAAGATATGAAACTCTTCTGTTGAAATCCAAATGTCCAAGTTTCCATAGCTAATGGGTTGTTTTCTGAAAGTTAGATTGCCTTGTAAAGTGCTTATAATCTCCCCTAATCATCAAACAAAACTTCCGCTGCTTTAAATGTGCACTTTCTAGCATGGAGGACAACCACTTAGTGCAAAAATTGGCTTAAGGGTAGGAGATCAAAATACTTTCGAAGTCAAGCTTTTATGGGTTCTGTTACATAGCAGAAGCCTAAAGGAAAACCTTCACGATTGTGTTTTGTGATTTAAATCTTGTGAAGTTTATCTTACCCAGCTTAGATATGCTGTATTGTTTGTTGACCAATTTTGGATGTATTGCATTGTCTGTAAAATCTAGTTTGGGAATGGAGTAAATCACAAATTTGCTTACTGTTTCTGCTTTTAAATATGTTTTTCTTCCCCTGCAATTCAGAATAATTCAGTTATGGCTGAAGTCAGAGGTGCATATCTGAATTTCTGAGAGTCTGAGCTGTAGCAGGTTTAAGCAATTTTTTTGAAGAACTGTGCCTCCCCTCTCCCATAAAAATAAATAAATAAAAAGGTCATTGATGAATTTGGATAACTGATGCAGAAGATGATCATTGTAATAGTTTTATTGTATAATGTAAACTTATCTGTGATGCAGGTGTATTCCTGGTAAAACTAAAGTGAAAATTCCCAAAAGAATTCACAAGGCTGAGAGAGAAAAAATGAAGCGTGAGCAATTAAATGAGCTCTTCCTTGAGCTAGCCAGTGCTCTTGGTAATCTTCTTTCTCCTGTTATTGTTGCTTACAAGGCTTGTTCTCCTAGAGCTTTTTATTTTTTAGATTTTGACAGTGTATCATTTGCAAAAAATTTCTTTGACAGCAGAACTAACTCAGCCAAGTAATGGGAAGGCCTCTATATTGTGTGAAGCTACTAGACTGTTGAAGGACTTGCTAGGGCAGATCGAGTGCCTCAAAAAAGAGAATGAAACTCTATTATCTGAATCTCACTACGTAAGGTTCCTTTTCTAATTTTATACAACAATAATCTGCGACAGGCACAAAACCTTCTTTGTTTGTAGAAATTTATTCTTTAAAATTGATCTCTGTAATAACCAATAAGAATTTATTTAGTTTCTGATGTGTCTTTAAATAAAAATATAGATGTTTGAACTGTTGCTTAGGTAACTGCCGAGAAGAATGAGCTCAAGGAAGAAAATACTGTGTTAGAAACTCAGATTGAGGGACTGCAGAAAGAGCTGGACAACAGGGCAGCTCAAAGAAAACCGGATCTTAATGTGCTGCCTCCTGAATTTCACCAGCCAGAATTTTCGTCCCATTTTCCAGGAGAGGCCCTTGGGCTGCCTGCAGCAGATACTGCATTGCGGCAAGCACCAACCACCGTCTTTGTCCTTCCTTTCCATCCTGATCTCCAAGAATATCAATCAACCACTTCAAACGTAAGTAAACCACATGCTCGGTATCCAACGCCTGCAGATTCATGGCCATCCCAGCTTCTTGGAGAGCAACTAGCAGTTAGGAAGGAAGTTCAATAACGATCAATGTAGCAGTTGGTATTGGTGTCTACATGACCCTGAGTGTGTAAACATTTTGATGTCTAGTTTTAACTTAATGTTAGCCTTGTTTTTCATTGATTCCTTCCCTTGTAGAAAAAGTTTGTACATTTGATGGAGGATGTGAATGCTGATGACGGTAACCCATGACTAGTGATTGTAGAGTCTGTAAATTGTTTTGAATTTGGGTTAAATTTTCATTACAATATATAATCTTGTAAAGGGTTGCCATTCCATTTTTTTCATTCTTGAGATATTCAATTATGGAATTGCTTTTTAGTTAATCATAGCAAACAGCAGTATTTAACTTTAGAAACTTGATTCTATTGAATTGCTGATGAAGAACCATGGTATTATTTCCAATTTCAGTGGTCATGCAAAAGTAATACTCATCAACCAATTATTTTCACACAATAATTGTATCCTTGACAATCTTTTTGTCTTTTTGGAGCCGTTCCTCTGCTTTAGAACTCACTAGATGACTAGAGTGTGGCAATTTGGTGATTATTGGAAAGGGAATGTCTCTTTCAGAGAATCCACACGCAGAATATGTTCCACGTAATCCTCTACACCATCAAAAGAGAAAGACCTATTGCAGGTCAACGGTCGAGAATTCAACATTCACCAATGTCCTAATTTTGAATGAACTGATAAGAGGAGTTACTATTTTATTGTACACCGCGATGCACCAAAAGGTAGTCTTGCAACCTGCTTCTTGCAAATTTCGCGTATCTTTTTACGACTTTGGTTGTCTACTCAGCTTTTAACACACTTGTCTGCTCCGCTCTCTCCAACACAAAACAAAGCGACACCTCTCTCATCCGGGAACTGGAACCTGTCATTTAACTAAATTAATAGAAAGGGTAAAAACCCTAGGAAGTTGCTGTTAAGAGATCAGCGATCGAACGAGAAAGAAGACAATCAAAGAAAGCTACAGATTTGAAGAGGTATCTCTGGTGAAAGGAGATGGGATCTGGAGCTGGAAGCTTCCTCAAAGTTGTTCTTAAGAACTTTGATGTTCTTGCTGGGTGCGTTCCTCGGCCCTCTCTTCTTCTTCTTTTACTCATTGTACTTATCTTGCTTGTTTTCTCTTGAATTCAATTTGTTAACAAGAAGTAGGCTCTGGATTTTCATGAAAGATAGGATTTTTTTTTTTATATCTCTAATTTTATAAAGAATTTGCTTGTTTTCTGAAACAGAAGTGCTGAAGGGAGAGAAATATTTGGACTTTTAGCTATAGGGATCTGTCTATCTCTTCTTGTTTTCTTTAGTAATTTCTCATTTGGCTAATTTGTTCAATTTGCAGGCCTGTTGTTAGTCTAGTTTATCCTCTGTAAGTGGTCTCTATTTATCTTTTAAATGTTATTTCTATTTTTATGATTGGGGTGTTTGAAATATTCGATTTTTTTTTAATTCTGTTTCTTATGGCAGATATGCTTCAATCAGGGCAATTGAGACCAAGTCTCCCATCGACGATCAGCAATGGCTAACTTATTGGGTTCTGTATTCTATGATTACACTCATTGAGCTCACCTTTGCCAAAGTCATTGAATGGTAGGATTACTGTTACAGTCATGGTCATTTGACTTACTTGATTTCTCTCTGCTTTGTTTGCACTATTATTAATTATTAATTGAAGGCATAAACTGCATTGTATGTTCTTGGACATCATTTGCAACCTATGGTAAATTTGGTGAATAGCATTGCCTTGAATTTCTTTGTTTCCTTCCACATTCTTGTGTATACTAAACATTTTCAGCTTCTTTACTTTATTGTTTCATCAAGTTGAGACTCATCACAATATCGATAGCTTTTTCTGTCACTTGAAGATATGATAAGATAATCCTTGTTTTAGCATCGTGAGCCATGGGGAATTGGCTGCTGAGCCGAAGCATTGATCTCAACCGTGATTTTGTATATCTTAAATGCATTTTTCTTATCAATAGAGTTGAGTAGTAAGTCAGGTGCTTGTGCTTAAGTCTCTTGTTCTAAAAGGGCATTATATGCGACTGGTTTTATGCAGCAATCATGTTTAGAGCAAATTTAATATTGTTTTTTTTATGTTAAACAAAGTTGTAGGAAAAAATCAAATAGTTGCCATTTGCCAAGCTCAACTATGTTGTGGTAATGTGACCGAGAGGCCTCATGTTTGTAAGCTGTATTCTTTGATACCATATAAATGTTACTTGAATTTTCTTTATCTGCAATGGCAGGATACCATTTTGGTCATATGCAAAGCTTATTATGACCTGCTGGTTGGTCATTCCATACTTCAGCGGTGCTGCATATGTTTATGAACACTTTGTGAGGCCTCTCTTTGTTAACCCACAGCAAACCATTAACATCTGGTACGTCCCAAGGAAGAAGGATATCTTCAGCAAGAAAGATGACATTCTAACCGCTGCTGAGAAGTACATTGAAGAGAATGGAACTGAAGCATTTGAGAAGCTCATTAATAGGGTACACAAAATAACATTAGTACTTGAATTTTTCATTCTCAGTATTGATTTTGGCAGCTAAACTGATTCCAGGAGTGAGTAGTAACGAGAGATTAACTGATACAGATTTGTTATTAATCCTTGTTTAAATTTTGCAGGCTGATAAGTCCAGGAGTAGCGGCTGCAGTAACACAAACACCATCTTTGACGATGATTACAGATATTGAAAGCCTGCAGCTGCAAGTTTGCTCTATTCACTAGATTGTTGGAACTTGGAAATGACTAACTAGAGGGGTTGTTGTCGTGGCTGAACCTAGAGCTGTTTTGGTTTTTGTGTTATATACAAGTGTTTAGCAGTTTTGTGAAGGATGATGGGTGTTTGAATATTATATGTAATTAATGAACTTCATTCCCAATGTGATTATGAAACTTGGATTTTACCCTTTTTCTTGACTCAGTGAGTTTTGTCAACTAGGAGCTGTCATCAATCACCATGTGAATTCCTTCTCAATGTACCGGATACATAATCTTATGCCTTTGGATATTGAGATTCAGTGTGCAGATTTATCTACTACGATTACATACTACAATAGACGAGGAGTTAGGGGATACCGTTAGTGACGTGGCGGATGTGTGTAGATGGATACCGTTAGTGACGTGGCGGGAAAGAATCAGAAATTTAGAATCTTGAAAATTCAATTGATCAAACAAAGAATTTATGTTTAAAACAAGCGAAGACAAATACACGGACTGAGAGAGAATCGCGCGCTCGTTAAGGCGCATCGGCATCTTGAGCTTTGTAACTCTGCAATATTTCTTTTCCCGTTCTCTTTATCCCAGATTTCCTTATTCTCGACATAATACATTTTTTGCTTATATTTTAATTTTAATTAATTTATTTTTTTAATCTGCAATCCTAATTGTAGCAGTTAAATTTCCTATATCATCTCTCAACTAAGAGCCAAATTCACCTCCGATTCTTCCAAATCGCCTGTGTTAGATCATGATTCTGGTTTGCTTCATTGTTATTTGATTCTATAGATTTTCATTATTAAGCGTTAATCTGATGAAGGATTAGCCAGTATCATTTTCTAGGCTATTGTTGTTTGTTATGAATGACTGGTTCAAGTGATTTGAATTTTCGATGGCAGAATTATGCGATCTTTTCTTTAACTTGTAGAGGAAATTTTCCGTCAACTAGTTGAAGACTGACTGGCCTTGTTTGAAGGACAAGAGATTGGACTTGATATTGCAATTTGCAATGTCAATGGCCGATCTCCAGAGGAATAGTTCTCACGGCGTGGATATTGTGCAGGTATGTCATGATGTTGCCTTAAATTCTCTTCATGATACACTATTAAAGAAACAGTGTACCTTTTTTTTTTTGGTCCTTTTCTTGGGTGTGGCTACCAGCACTTTTCTTTCTGTTATTATCTTTTCTCTTAGATATAATTTTTGTTGAACCATTTTTTTTCAATGGAAGTTCTTTGTCACTTGTGTTTTTGACAAATATGGTTAAGCATATCTGTCTTTGAAGGTTAATTTCAATCTTCTTATTAGTTCTGCTTCCAGTTAGGTACTTTGTTGTGTCAAACTATACGCTTCCATTAACACTTCAAGTGTGTAATCTTCACGTTTGTATTTTCTTCTTCCAGGCAATCACAACCCTTAAAAAGGGGGCATATCTGCTGAAGTATGGTCGCTGGGGCAAGCCAAAATTCTGTCCATTCTGGCTTTCTAATGTAAGTACTAGCTAGCATCATGATGAAAACAGATACAGATTACTTTTGGTTTGAGCTTCGGTTTTCTATCACTTAGGAAGTGCTTTACACAGCATCAGATAAGGAACTCAATCACTTTTGTCTTAGACATGATTAAGGAATATATGGGGAACCAAATATTTGATACTTTGCCATTATTCTGCTCAGTGTAACACTCAGACACATGGATACACATGTAATGCAAATAACAAATGTATTAATAAGAGAAGAAAAATGTCCCTAGAATTTGTTTTGCATCCACTATCTGTCTCTATTAATTTGATCAATCTAGACCGAGTTCAGGATCAGTTGTTTATTTGTACATACTGTTTCTGCATGTTGAGAGTTCATTTATTTTGCTTCAGGATGGGAGGTTTTTGACATGGTATGCTGGCAAAGTGGAGAAGCAGCTTAAACTAAGCCATGTTACAAAGATCATACCAGGGCAACATACTGTAAGTGTGTGCAATCTTTCAGAATTTCTTTAAAAGATTTTCCTTTCGCTTGTTATATTTTAAGAGTAGGTCCCTGGCATCATTGAAATAATCACCGGAAATGATACTGGAACCAGTGGAAACTAGACAATCTGTACGCATGGTAGATGGTACTACCCATTGTCTTAAGAGTGCAACTCCATTTGTAGCTTGATCAACAAGCTTCAATCCTATTTCTGTGCTAACATGTAGACTGCAATGGCTCTCTTCATTTTTATAGTTGTCGGTTTTTATTGACCAAGTACTGGCTCATTTTACAGGGCTGGTCATGCCAAGAGAACCATATTATAGATAGATTTCTGATTCTCTGAAAAGTCTTTGGCAAATATATTAATGTGATGATGTAATGGCTAATTGGCATCTATCGATTGGCAGGCAATATTTAAGCGCTACCCTCAGCCTGAGAAAGAATATCAATCATTTTCTCTTATATATGGTGACAGATCCTTGGATGTGGTTAGTGATTTGATTCTCATATTCTTGGTGCAGAAATGTCTTCGTTGTGAATAATTTAATAATATTCTTATATATAAATTTTTCGTTGACAAAACTGTTTTAAGTGCATATGGAAAAAGGAAATTTTCCTTCTCGAAATATTAAAAGCTTCTGATATACAAAAATATCAACTGTATGTTACTTCTGATATACAAAATACACGCAAACTTCAAATATAAGTTGTGTAATGTACTTGTAAACAATACTGACCTTCCCTGACCAAAAGGGGATAAATCTGATCTCAATACTTTCTCGAACTTGGTTTTAAATTTGGAATATAATGTTCAACACTTCGGCATCTGATATTAAATCATAACTAACTGCAACTCTTTGAGCATCATGTGCAGATATGTAAGGATAAGGTTGAGGCTGAGATCTGGATTGTTGCCCTAAGGACTTTGATTCTGCAGGGTAGCTGCTGCAAACAGAGAAGTGACACAAAAAGTGATGCTAGTAGCCCAAGAAGCCATACACGAAAAAATTCTGCATCAAATGTATCAAGTACTAGCAGTGATATAATCTATAAGGTCTTTTTACTTTTTTCTTTATGACAACTTGTGATGTTTTCTAGTTTTTCACTTTAGACGCTGACATGTTTTTCATACCACAGGATCCAGAAGACACCCACCCAATTCTAGTTCCTTATGAGACATCTCCCCAAAATAGACTAGGAAAAGCTTTTTCTGAGGTCTTATCATTCAGTGCCGCAGCAAAGGCTTATGCTCAGGCTGAGTCAGTTGCCAAGTCTATGAGCTTTTTGGCCACTGGGGTTTTAGATGATCCAATTAATTATAGTTCTTCAATTGATGCATTTCGAATCAGTTCCTCCAGTGCTGCGAGTTCATCAGGCTATGGATCTTCACATGAAGATTTTGACGATGTTGCTGATGTTTTGTTCTGGGGAGAAGGGATTGGCAATGGGCCATTAGGTGGCAATTTGCATGATGTTGATAGTTCTTCCATGATCAGAATGCATGCAGTTCTGCCAAAGGCCCTGGATACAACAGCAGTGCTTGATGTCCAAAGTATTGCTTGCGGTAGAAATCATGCTGTGCTTGTGACAAAACAGGGCCAGGTCTTTAGTTGGGGAGAGGGTACAGGTGGTAAACTTGGGCATGGAGTAGAAACTGATATTTCTCACCCTGAGGTTATTGATGCTCTCAGTGGATCAAGCATTGTGCATGTCGCATGTGGGGAATTTCACACCTGTGCTGTAACACTTTCAGGGAATCTCTTTTCTTGGGGTGATGATAGTCACAACATTGGTCTCCTTGGGTATGGTAATGAACTCAGTTATTGGATCCCCAGAAAAGTAATTGGTCAAATGGAGAGTGAACATGCAGCATTTGTTTCTTGTGGATCTTGGCACACAGCTGTTGTTACATCACAAGGCAAGTTGTTTACATTTGGAGATGGAACTTTTGGTGCCCTGGGGCATGGAGATCGTAGTAGCACAAGCAAGCCTAAGGAAGTGGAAAGTTTGAAAGGTCTCAGAACTGTGCAGGTATCATGTGGCATCTGGCACACAGCAGCAGTTGTTATTAATGAGAATGATAGATCCAGTAGCTTCCTGTCTGGAAAGCTTTTTACCTGGGGGGATGGCGATAAGGGCCAACTAGGACATGGTGATGAAGAACCTAAGTTACTTCCATCTTGTGTAGCAATGCCTGATTGGACTAGCTTTTCTCAAGTTGCTTGTGGACATAGCATCACTGTTGCTCTAACAGTCTCAGGTCAAGTATATACAATGGGGAGTGCTAATTATGGACAACTTGGGAATCCATGCAGCATCGGTAAGCTTCCCACTCAAACTGATGGTGATATTAGAAATTGTCGCATTGAACAAATAGCATGTGGTTCTCATCATGTTGCGGTTCTGAGCGCGAATGGGGATGTTTACACTTGGGGAAAGGGTGAAAATGGTCAATTAGGCCATGGAGATATTGAGGACAGACATATTCCTACACTTGTTAAAGCTTTGAAAAACAGACAAGTGAAGAATATTATATGTGGCTCCAATTTTACTGCTGTTATTTGTCCTCAGAAATGTGTGTCCAATGCTGATCGATCAATATGTTCTGGTTGCCACAGTCCATTTAATTTCAGAAGAACGCGTCACAACTGTTACAATTGTGGGTTGCACTTTTGTAAGGCATGCCGCTGTAAGAAATCATTAAAAGCTGCTTTGGCACCTGATCCGAACAAGCCTTCTCGGGTTTGTGATGAATGTTTTATAAAACTAAAGGCAACAACAGAATATGGGTCAAAATTACAATGTCATAAGATTTGGAGAGGAAGCATGCATCACAACTCTAATGAGGTAGCTGAGACTGAGAAGACGACATCTAAACCTCCTCACCCAGTCTCCAGGTTTTCCTCTTTTGGTTCATCTAAGCAGACACTGAGTCAATATTCAAAGCACAACAAGAGATTTCAATCATATAAGTGCAGCGTCTCTCCAACCAGAACTGGAAGTCTCAACTGGAAACCAACATATGCACATGAAGATTTAACAGAACTGCCTGCTTCTTTGCCTGGTTCAAGAACGTTTTCTCAAGCAACCTCTCCTATCTCAAGGAATTCAAGTTGTGTTGGTTCTCTGAGAAAAACTTCATCTTTCAGTAGTCTTGAAGATGCAGAATTATTGCTTGGTGATTCAGAACAAAGAGAGGAGAGCTTCAGTCAAGAATAATACTACTAGGGGGCAGGTATGATGAGGCATAACTACAGAAGCAACAAAATATATATTTTTTCTCATTCATGAAAGCATTTTGGATGTAAGCAAATATTTTTCACGCGAAGGCAAGAAACCTTTATTTTATAACTTTTTTATTATTATTTTTATATAAAGAAAAGATAGAAATATCATTTTATGATGCCACTGTTCATGTCTGCTTATTATTCTTCCTTATTCTGTGTTAATTTTATATTATTTCAGATACAAATCCATAATCTTTCACTGGAATTTTTTCCATTACTGTAGATGCAAATATCAGTTCATAATATATCCTTTACTTGACTGAAATATAATACATATTTTGTGCATGTGTACTACGTATGTACAGTCAAATATTCTTTGTAAGTAGAGACAGGCACTCAATCATGTATTTGTGTACTACTATCCCAATTACTTGTCAACAATGAGAAAATCTTAGAATAACACAGTCCATGGCTGCCAATCAGCTATATCTGCAAACTAGAAGTATTATCTTAATCTATTAAAAAATTAAAGACATATACTGGCTGTCAATTTTTACTGCATTTGGACTTCAGTGACATGTTGAGTGTGTTCATATTTTTGCAGGTAGTTTTTGAACCATGGTCATTATGTCCTGCTAAGCATAACTTAGAGAAAATAAACAGTTTGTGTGTTTCTTATTTTCATCACGTTGCTTTGATAAGGCAATCCCTTTAATAACTATATATTGCTTCCTAAAACTGATGATTTATCCTGGCTTGGTTTACCATCAGGGATTAGTTCAAGTTTCTTATGGAAAATTAATGTGCATTGTTATAAAGCCTCAAAGGGAAACTAATATATCATTGTTGGCTTCTCCAGCTGATTGGCCTACAATGCACATTAATAGTTTTTATGCATAAGAATAACATGTACTTTACTGAAGCTAGAGAGTCCTTCACTTATTGCATCATGAGATAGTGTTACATAGCGGAGATGGCATTATACTCGAGGCACATCATTTATCTGCATGTCTTTATATATCAGTAGTGGCTGTTTATTCTTATTATAATTCTTATAACCTGGTAATTATTCTCTGGCATCCAAGATTATTCTAATTTTGTAATTACTACCTCTACAGGACTCTTGCTTTCATTCAGATAAGCAGTGCCATGTCGTTTCTGTCTCTACATTCGCAAAGGTGATTAAGTCACTTAGACAAGCTATCCATCTTGCACCCTGTATATGTTTCTGCAAATTCTTGTTCTCCATTCAAATTGTAAGAAACAATGGATTTTGAATTCAATGATCGATGGCTGCACTTGTAGCGGCAATATGAAATATAGGTGGAGGATCTTACTCATGGAATCTCAGATCCTTGAAACAGTTAATGGTAGATTATCAAGGCAATTAATTGAAAGAGCAAATGAGACAGTATAGAAGGACTAAGAGAAACAAGGTTGCCAAGGAAATAAATCTAATCTCCATCTGTGCAGGTGATATTCTCTCTTTGCTTTATGTTCTGTAGTACGATAATTTCTAATATTCTAGACAAATGCATATTTTCAAAATGTCAATCTATGAATTTGGCTGATATTTTTTTAGGTGTGCTGTCATAAGCTAAAGCTCCTATACAGGTCCTTAATCCAATTAAATGAAGCTTATGACTGCAGGATGAGGAACAGAAGATAGTAAGCCTGAATTCAGGAACTCACGTAGCTCACCAGTACATCAAAAACATACGCGAGGCATGATTAGCTTGTAATGTCCAAATGGAAATATGAGGCATATATGCATACATATCTCCACGAGATATTAACAAGTTTCCTATCCAGTAGTAATCTGATGCATATCCAAATACATGTTTTATGTCAGATATGAATAGGGAAGTGCTTGCTTGTCCCACAAAGTTACCTTCAATTCTTTTCGGCAGAACAAAGAAATTCTTACTTATCCTCCAAAGTTATACATTCAATTCTTTTTAGCAGACAATTGAAATTTGGATTATTGTGCTTGTCTTGTCCTTGTACATGTAAGGCAACCATTTTTTTTATTGTTATTTTTTAGAGAAATAATAAATTAAGAAAAAAAAATCTTATTAAGAAAAGACAATTTTTATTTTTTTATTTGTTCTGTAGAACTTGCATTAGGTGCAGGGTAGCTTGGCACTTTATAGAATTAACATACATGTTTTCTGTAAAACAAATATGGGAGACAATATGCACGAAAATTATGTGTTAAATTACTGGTTGGCGGTAAACAACTGAACTGATTGCATATGTTTCTTACTTTTGATAAGGTTCTTGCATGGCTCCTTTTCTTAAGTGCTATGCTATTATGCTGGGATAATGAGCAGAGCAAAGGATGATCACTTGATTTTTATCTACCCTTTAATTAAATCACTAGGAAAAGGCAGACATTTAAAATCCTTTTCTCGAATTTTTTTTTTGAATAAACATATCTATAGAGAATCTAATTTACTAAGCTCCCGGTGTTATTTTCTTTCTTTTGACAACTTGGATGATTCTCTGATGGCAGAAATATGGCTTTTTTTTTTTTTCTTTTTAACCTGAAGTTGAATTGTAGGAAAAGTAGAATCATGGGATCATAAAAGTTGAGCCCAAATCTTGAATTATGAAATGAATTTCATTTATGATATTTCTTTGGAACTCACACTGGTTTTTTGTATGCCTTATCAATTACTTTCATTTTAGCAGTTTATTGTATTTTTCACGGTTAACGTGCTCATTCTTGCGCAGGTTCTAGCAGAAACACCTATATTAAGCATTTTGCTAAGCTTGGAAAATACTTTTAATTAGCCCATGGATTCTTATAACTTTCTTGCTGGTCTATAGTTTCAATCTTATCATTGTTCAATTTCTCTGTGGGTTTTTTCATTTTTTTATTAAAAAAAAATTCATGGATTTTGTAACATCAAGAATCTTATTGTGGAAGATCCCATTTTTGCCATATTTGGCTTGAAACATGCACTTGCATGCAGTTCATCACCTCCATCTATGGAGGTTCTTGTAACTTTTACGGGTCGGTAATCTAATATATATTTTCTTTTATTGTTAAAAAAATAATAACAAAATAGGGAGCGGGGGGAAAGCAGAAACCAACACAACCCCAAAAAGATGTATGCAAAATTGCAAAGGAGAAAAACAGGCAGCAGCGACGCCAGTCACTATCATTCAGCAATTAGGCATTGCTTCAACTCCAGATAACCTAGCCAACAAGTGCTAGAAACAGAGGCTACATTTATTGTCATTAAACAGAGATTAAGACTTTACGGCATATCGAAAAGTTCACCAGTATCCTTCGATTACTGCAAGCAAAAGCTTACCTAACCCTAAATCCAAACTTTTATAGAAAACATATCCATGGCTACTCCAAACTCAGGCCTCATTTTCTGCCTCTAGTTCATCATCACCATTCATAGCTTGATACAAATATTCCTGAGCTTCTTCAAGTGCAGATTCCTTAGCATCGGCAGCATACAAAATCTTCTTAACTGCAACTGCCATCTGCAAACATACAGACCAAGGCATAAACAGAACATATAAACCTTGCAGACTAAGTTAAAATCATTGCACTTTTATGTCTCATTGATACGAATACGTGGACAACATATTCATGTCTCTGGAAAACTTACCGGGACATCTTCCAATTCAGGAGTTTGACAGAGTATTTCTATATCACGTAATTTCGTAAAGTAAAAATCTCTTTCTTTTTCCAAATGGTCCACTGAGAGCTTGAGGTCAGTGATCTGTAAGCACAAAATCAAATGTCAGCACAGCATTAAATATCTCTCTGTGTTACAGGGTGTACAGAAGAAAAGGCAATAATACAGATGTATAACAAAAAAAAAAAAGCAGAGATAGAATCCAGGAAACAGAAAAAATTTCTTGAAAAACACCAGAAGCATTAGCACAAAGTTTGAAGACTGGAACAAATTAAACAAGATTATTATTTACATTGGTGACCATCATAGACACACAAACCAGGGAAACATAACCATGTTCTGAAATCAAAGCCAGAAAATAAGACCTAACAATGGATACCTCTTTGGACAAATTTTGAATCTCAATTGAAGAATTAAAGCTAGCACCTCCCCTCCCCTGCTTTAGCCCTGCAGTGATGTGCATCAAACAATAATGAGAAAAGGTATAGACTAAAAATGTGGAGCACAACAAAGACATTATAGATTGCACACTAACCAGATTTACTTGGACTCATTGAGTCACCAGAAGCAGAATTATGCATATTGTTTGATTGCAGTGATTTTGAGGTTTTCAGACAACTCCTGGAGCTACGGTCTTTTCCTCCCTTAATTCTCCGCTCTACAGGGTTATAGTTCCTGCAAGAACCACAAAACATGAGACAATTCGAGTTCAAGATTAGCATACTACCAAAACTATTATTGCCAAAAAGTAAAACAGGCAAAAAGATGATCAAAGAGAAAACAGTACGCACTCATTCATGATGCCACCATTGACAGAATCACAATATCGTTTCAACCATTGTAAAAACTCTAAGTTGTCCAATGGTCGGCCCTTAACGAGCCTGTTAACTTCAATATGCTGCCATATACCCAAAACAAAATGAACAATCAATTGAAATATGATGTTATCCTGTTTTCAATATACTGTTTACTGTTTTCCCAGTTCATTATAAAACACTAACAGTATAACCGAGAAAAAATAAAATCACATTCTGCCACTAGACAAACAATCCTCACAATCCTTTCCCCAATCATAGTGATATACCACAAGCCACATAAAAGCACATCAGTGTTAATATGCAGGCTACAACCAAGGAAACAGTGCTTTTTAACTTCACTGGTACCAATTAGTTGTTCATCTTTCAATTTCTGAGCATGGACTGGATAAAAAATCTTATTCAAGTTTCTTTCCCAGAGGCACCTAATAAACAGTGTGATAAAGATAGTGATAATAAAGGTTGATCCAACAAGGATCAATGCGCCAAATGAAATGCTGGAGGAAAAAAAAATGTAGCAGCTCAAAAATCATGGAATCATGCAAGCAAAATTCAAAGTGCCTCAAGAGATTAAATAGATTCTCCTGCCTGATCCATTATAAACTCTGTTATCTGTCACCTATGAGTCTAGGGCTTAGAGTGAGATGTGAAACTAAGCATTAAGTTGATCATGCATTAAATAATGCACAACAAATTCAAAACTGAAATCACCTTTTCAATTTTCAACTTGTTAAATACATCCTGCAGAACCTTGTAATTTTGGATCATATCATATTCTGTCTTAGCATCAAAGTTCACCTACAATATATAACATCCAATTAAGGAGAAGCCATCCTATAAATATAATACATGAAAAGAAAGGTACAAGGACATAACAAGATCTTGTCACCTTGTGCATGGGAACAACTCCTGGATAAGTCATATCCATCATCTGACACTGGACAGCACCAGATGCAGCCTAACCAAGCAATTGGTATAAAAGAAACTGTTAAAAACATTAAATGTTGCAGGATAGTCTTAAAAAATGATAGAAACCATCATGCAAAATAGTATTAAAAAATGATAGAAACCATCATGCAAAATTCATCTCAGTTATAGATAGTGGTCTGAGTGCTACAAAACTAGCCTTCATTTATCCATAAATATGATATCCAAAGAAAAGAATGTTCTAACTCAACTCACCTAAAACTTAATCCCAAACTTGAGGAGGAGAAGAGTAGATATAACTGAACAGAAATTAACTACATAAACACCTCCAAATCTCAATGTTAACAGGCATCTAGATAAAGCTGATTTGAAGCCTATTACTAGATGTTCTGAAGTATTAAGACAAACAAACAATGATCATAACAGAACAATGACAAATCAATCTTTATATGTCAGGGAATAATAAGTTTTTTATCCCTAAAATGGAACTGAAAGATAATAACAGCACAAACTTCAATGACAAAATCCACCTCATGAATTCAGAAAAAGATATATGTTGACATATTTAGCAAAACAAAAATTAAAATTTGCATTCGTTTGCACCTAAATTAAGTTTGCAGGACATGGAAAATAATTCACAACCAATCAAGTGAATAACTACGCATACTACCAGCACAGTGTACACAACAAAGTTATTCTACAAGTCCAATAGAAGGATCTGCAAAAATGCAAAAGCATCTCTCTAACAACAATAAATTCCTTGTCCTGCTACCTGCATACAAGTTAGAATCATGCATTGCTAATAGCTATCTCAATCAAAGCCCTAATTATATTTTTTCAAAGTAGGGCCTGAAATAATATCAATGATCATCTAATCAAATTTACTTTTCTCACAAAAGTTCTACCTCAATTTAAATGGTAAATTCAGTTTCTGACAATGTGACTGTGAAAAACAGCATCTTGTACGCATGATATCGATGTTTGTGATTAAATGATACGAAGGCAGACATTGGGTAGATAGAAATAAAATAATGACTTATTTTTATTCAACATCCCTGCTCCCACTAGATCACCACCAAAATAATTGTACTAAGTAGGTAAAAATAATTGTACTAAGTAGGTATAATGGTGCCTACCAATAAACAAAATTCAAGTAAGACAATTAAAGTAGAAGCAAATTGAAACCCATAAAAGAAAAAATCTACATATTTTCCCCTTGGAAAAGAAGAAAGCGAGTTTGTAAATCGTAAGAAGAAAGAAAGAAAAAAGGGTCCAAAAACACCTTTTCTGGAAAACAGAACCCCGCTTTGAAATGCAAAAGTAAATAAGTAATAAAACAGAACCCCGTTTTATTATTGCTTAAAAACACTTCCTTTTAATACACTAACGCATGTCCAAAACCCCTAAAAATACACCGTGATCACAGCTCACAGACCTTCAAATTACACAGAAATCCAAAATTAAACAACAAACAAGAACATAATATAAATCCGTAAAAAGAAAATAACCTAAAAAGCCATGGGCATTAAAAAAAACATATGCATTTAAGGAGGAAAAACCTCTTCAATTCGAGAGAGATTGAGCTGAAGACGATTGTTGATCCACGTCAATATCTCGTTCCTTCCAACAAAATAAGCACTATCCATCATCCCTATATTCGACGCCATTTCTTCTTCTTCTTTCTCGCGTTCTACTCCTCTCTCCCTCTTCTCTTGCTTTCTTTCCCCGACAAAAACCCAAAATTTGTCCTCTTCTTATAAACGAAACTGAACTCAAAAAGGACAAAATTTGGAGAGGAGGAGAAAGAGAAGAGAAGGGAAATGGGGATGAGAATATAAGATATTAAGGACTCAATAAAGAAGAAGAAATCGGGATGAGAGCATGAAATTAGGGATTCTTCGTTTTGAAATTAAATTATAAGGATTTAGTTATATAAACTGAAGAATTTGCAGAGAAATGAATGGCGAGAGTGTGAAGAAAGAAAGAGACAAATGGGAGAAAGTGATTTTGGTTGGCTGGCAACAGCCGTCCCCTTATAATGTGGTTAATTGTTTTTAACTCACTTTTTTTTTCTTTTAACCTACAATTTTTAACCAGTCAATTATCAATCTCTTAATCCTTTTTAAGAACAAATTAATAACCTCCAATTTATTTATTTAATTTTAAAAAAATATTTATGTGATATGACATATAAAAATATTAGTTAATACTTAAATGTAAAAGTAAAAAATATTCATTAAAAATAACATTCAACGGATAAAATTGATTGATATTTTTATTTATAAAAATTAAAATAGACACTATTAATTAATATTAATATAAATTTAATAATTTTATTTGTATATTTTACAAACTATTATACTTTTTAATTTAAAAAAAAAGTGAAATTCAAAATATTGTTCTCAATCAAATCATATTTTTCTATTTTTAATGTTAAATTTTTAGTTCATATATTTTTCTATTTTAATTTGGTGCATTGATATATTTATGTGAGGGAATGATTAAAACCGTATATTATACTAGCAATACCGATATGTACACTCATATATAAACTGTGAGATGAGTACACATTTTATTTGAATTGATTTGTAATCTCAATCTTTAAATAAAAATTTTCATATATCTCTGTCATTCATTATGCTAGATATACTGTAGACTTAGTCAATAAATAAAATGCTCATCACGGTGGTTAAAATGGCAAAAAATAAAAAAAATATATTTATCAAAAGATAAGGAGAATGGATATTATATTTTAATATTTTAATTTGTGGGGAGGGTAATTTTGCTTTGTTTTCAGGAGATTAACATGTAATTATCATTGGCTTAATTATTAATTGGGAGATGTGGATAAAATAATATTTTGTGGGCTGCCATAGTTGGATGGCTAGCCAATGGGCCCATAACGGTGGGCCCACTAGAAGGAGGATCTCTCTCTTGTGAAAATTCAACTTGAGCATAGTCCTTTTCCAAGTAAATATGAAAGCAGGTTCCCCATCCAAAATGGTTTTTTTTTTTTTTTTGTTACATTCAGGTGAGCTAGGCTCACAAAAAGAAACTATCCAGAGTAAGAAACTCCATACAAATTATGAAGAAGCCAATGGCAAAGGCCGTGAGGAGGCTAAAGAAGAGCATAAGAGCCAACATCATAAAACCGAGTTTCATTGGTCATAAAGTCTACTGTAAAATTCACTTCTCTAAAGACATGGCAAAACCGGATATTAATGAACTGTTTCGCTAGCTCTTTATCAGTAGCAATTAGTAAGAGTATGTCAAGTTCCATTAATTATCTCTACCACACACTTATTATCAGATTCTACCGGTAGATAGTTGACACTGTGAGTTCTAGCCAGCTACATAACTTCGTACAAATTCATAACCATCCAAAATGGTTTTCATTTATTTAATTTAATTTAATTCTTTATATTTATTTAATATTTTTTATGTGATATAGTTCAAGTTCCAAAGTGGTTTTTATACACAAACCTAATTAAGCATATGAAGATTGGAATTGTGAGATATTAAATTTAAATCTTGTTAGAAAACTCAAACCTTTTTATTATTTACTACAAAACTCGTGGATGATATATATATATATATTGAAGGGTAGAATCTGATTGAGATCTGATAAGTAAATATAAAGGGGACCTTCATGTATTGCTGTTGGGATGTCTAATAAGGACAACTAAAGGATACCTCAAAAAAGAAAATTATACAATTTTGAATCATTTAAATTTATTTTTAATGTAAAAAATGAGTCAATTTCATCTCAGTTTGAGCAGTTGGGATACTTGTGGATGTTAGGATAGAATCTGCTTCATTTTAAAGAAAAGAGAAATCCATCCATTACCCATGTATGTTATGTTGTACCTCAAATAAAACTCCTAAAGACAAAAAAAAAAAAAGAGAGCTAAGATTTTGACAGCAAGCACTTTGTCTTTTTTCATGTCTTTGCTTTAGAAAGTGACTTTCTTTTCCTTATTCGCCAAGGTGATTTGAGATATATTAACCCATTAAAATACATATATAAATTTTTGTAACTTTGGTTTTATTGATATTCATTTGATTAACATTACAAGGAAAAAGTGATTTTTTTTTATATATAAATATGTGCACAAGTTGGTTTTTGCTAATTTGTATGGGATATTAATATATAAAACTTGTGAAAAATTTCCCATTGAAGAATACTGATTAAGCCTTGAAGCCAAAAGCTTGCAAAACAGATTTGGGGCTTCAATGGGAAGAGAGGGTGTTACACCTATTGATGTTCATCCCTAATAAGATTCCTCTGATCTTCACCGTTAGGCATTAGCTTTCAAATCTCTCTCATTCTCAAGCTCCTGACATGTATCTTTGCATATCCACTTGTGAGAAAAGCAATCATTTATTCATTTGTAGTTTTTGATTAGATTTTTTCCTCTTCTTTCAAACATAATAGATTATATTCAACCAAGAAAACAGAAATATGCTCATAGCTCAACTCTAGAAAATAAATTTATATACTATTATACAAAGTTGTAAAGAAAAAGATTACCATTAATATCTATGCGCCATTCCGCTTAATTTCGTTGTAGCAAAATTTTTGGACGCTACAGGATTAGTTCAATTGGTAAACTTACTATGATATAGATTCAATATTCTAACTTCTACAAATGTATAAAAAAAGAAGCATAATTAATATCTATGCGATTCAGCTTAATTTGGTTCTAGCAGAATTTAGGGCACTCCCCCCGGCTTTCATGACTTGAGCCTCTTGTGAGTTTTGCGCATACAATTTGTCTGTTTCATATTGGATAAGTATTGGTATTATTAGGAGCTAGATGGATGGATTGTCCCTTTTCTATTCATGTTCTTTTAGCAACCATGATTAGGCTGTCTGTTCTACCTTCTTTAACACCCTAACAGCGGTGATAGATGGGAAGTTCAATACTGACCATGGTAAAAATATTATTCTTAAAAATGTAGCCATTTATTGAAAGTTGGCTTTAATAAGGCTTGGCCCATAGGCTGAAGATTAGCCTAAACAATGGCCCAAAAATTAACCCACTTATGTTGGATCATATGTCCTCGCCATATCTTTTGTACTGCATCAAATCAAACAAAGCATGAACAATGAAAACAGTGCTAGTCCACCAACCAGCTAAAAGTATCCAGAGAGAAGAACACCATCTTGACTATATTATTGTCAATCATCAGCCTTTTAAGCAAGGCAGTTATTGCTATTTCCGCTAAAATAACAGTAAATGGTCCATTCACTCCAGCCAATGCTACGTGTCACGGGACCATTACCCTCTCCCCAAAAGCTCCAAAAGCTATATGCCCAGGACCAACCCCGGGGCAGCCGATGTGGGATCCATGACATACGACATCGATAAGGCACTCAGCAATGAAATAATTAATTTCATCTCTTTCTAGTGTTCCATTTTGCTTGCTAATATCAAAGATGGAGGCAATGCAAGTCCAGAGTACACACTATGATATATGATATCAAGATCTGAGTTAATACGTTGATGCCTCTGGATATTAAGAACCCATACCAACGATTAGCATAAAAATGCCATCATATTACAGACAAAGCAAGGAGAAGAAAGAGACATATATACCAGCAAATTGACCAAAGCAGATATAAAAATCATTATGACTCCTAACCCAGAAGATATATATATATATATATATATATATATATATATATATATATATTATATATATATATATATTGATAAACAATTAATGTAGTTGTAGAAAAGTTGCATTAAAGTTTTAGAATATTTCTTATGAACTCCATATCAGCACTAGAGATATCCGCAGAATCCAGCAGCTGAGATAGTATTTCACTTAAATCATCTGCCTCTCTTTGTAACTTCCTGATGTGTCTGCATGTTTCCTTCAAAACTTTTGATACTGATGCCTGCAACAAATTAAAGCACAACACTCTTGTTCATCATTCAAACAAAACAGTTAATAATTTACATTTATGCATTTAGAATTAGCAATGATTTATATATATATATATATATATTCACATTAAGAAACTTATTATAGTGGATTGGTGCAATTAGGAATGAGCAATGTTAACGTATACCCTTGAGCCCTGTCTTTGATCAAGCTGGGGTAGCAATGCTTGTAATTTGAAAATGAGATTTTTAATCTCATCTTGAGTAGTTTTTGAAGCTTCTGATCTTTGACTTGACATAGTTGAAGCTCTGTGCTTGCTTTCTTATTTTCTTGCTGATTAGTAGATAGTAGGGGAAGTTGAAATGGTGGGCAAGAGTAGCTTTATAAAGAGTTGGAGAGAGTAAGTTAGTTGGACAGTGACATTAACAAAGTCATTAGTGTGATTTAAATCAACATAATTTGGTCCCATTTGTCTCACATTTCTGCACTGTATGGGTCCATAATCAAGTTTGTCCTTTGCAAATTTTTTTAAGTTGGTTCTTTGCAAATTTATGATTAGAATCATAAAAACTGCAACATATGACACTTGTCTAAGTGTGGTAGGTGTTTGTATTAATTTCTTAACTAAACTACTATGCTAATAAACTAATTGTCCTCTAGCAAGATTTTAATTTGCAAAGAACCAACTTGATTACGGACCCATATGATGCAGAAATGATGCTTTGTCTATCTCAATAGGTGGAATGAAATGGTTGAGGCTCTCTCTCTCTTAACTAAAGGACTTTCTAGTATAAAGCACCTTAGAGAAAGCGCTTTCCATATTTAATAATTTTATACGAATTGAAATTTAAAAAAAAAAGATGCTTTGTCTTTTGCTTGGTTACTGGGTTGTTCTTTTTTGGGTGATATTGGTAATGGCTTTTATTAAGGACAAAGTCTGTACCCAATTCATCTATTCTTCTTTCTCTGTCTCCTAAAAAAGTCCTGCTTCGGGTTCTGTCTCTTCCTGTTTTGTTTATTGCCTATTCCCTGTCTCTTGCAAAATCTTGTTCCAGATTCATTCCCCTTTAACATATATTTTAAGCTTTTGTGCCGTTTATAGTTGAACCATCAAAATCTAATTACTTCCTTAATGGTTATATATAACAATAATGATTGAAAGAAGTGTTACAAAACACTTAAAATTGCCACCTGAACGTTTGTTAGACTAAACATTAAAAAGATATCGACCACATGGATAAAATATTAAACCATAACTCTTCATTATATAAATTTTAATATGGGTTAGGCCAGTAATGACAAAATCATCAATCTACGAGTGTGAGAGAATAATAATTTGTTCTGCTTTGGCTCTTATCCAACATCAATGCGAGTAAATTTCTTTTAGTTCAGTTTGGATAGTAAAAAAGATTAAATTGTTAACAAAATAATAGTATCATCAAAATAAAAGTATAAAAGTCAAAATCAAGAAAGATGAAAACTACAATGGCCAAAATGAGAATTTGCTTTAAAATAATTTACTTCTACGGTTAAGAATAATCCAGAAAAGAAAGAAAAATGATATACGATTCCATATCCTGCATTGTAAGTGGAAACTGACAATTCTGTCTTGTCGTCGCATGCCATAAACGCAGAAAGTCCAGACCACATGATCACAGAGGCAGTACTAGTGCGTTCAGTTCCTTTACTAGGTAGCAGCAGCTATGTTGGTTAGCTAGACTACCAACTCCAAAACTCACAGTTACTTGTAGAGTCTATTTAGGTACCAATGGCAATAGTAAAAATACAAAAAACCCACAAGAATCCATTTCCAAGTGGTTAACTTATTTGTCTATTATATGACAAATAAATAATTTTTGGTACGTGATATAAATATATCAATCAATTTTTACTTAAGTTTTCAAATCATGGAAAATTAGAAAAGAGCAGCGCTTATAACAGTCACTTTTTTTTAATACACTCACCGTTGGTTCAAAAAGAGACAAATTGAAAAATCAGGACAGAAAAAAGAAATGGCTCCAAAGGCGGGGAGGCAATAATTGGGTATATTTGGCCTCATTTACCAACCATATGTCTGTTAGCTCCTGATTTTCCGGTAGCCGACCACAGATGATATGTTGTTTCACTCAGAGGATGTGGGTCTGCAAGTGGCAACTGACATAAACTTAATAACGTCAATATATGCATACTACTAGCTAGTCCTACTTGATAATTGATATTGACTCTCCATAAACAGTACTCATTTTATTGTTCGTACTTCTTCCACTGTCTTTATCTTAGGACCCCCAAAATCTAATCGTCTCCTCTAGATGATCCTAACCAGTAATCACCATGTAAAACCAATTGGTGCTCCTTTTTCTCTGGTTATTGTTTTCCCTGTAAGGAGTATCTAGTAAAGACCATAACTATAGAAGGATTAGAGCTAGATTGATGTTAACCCTCTTCTCTTCTTGCATTCTTCATTTACATTGACATCTTTAAAACGACGAATAAAAATTCAACTAGTGAATATATGTATTTGTTCAGCACATTAATGATTAAATGGATTGCATTTACATATATATACATTGATTAAAGTAAAATTTAGGTCGATTCATCAATGTATTTACAACTTAATCAATCACGCCTACAATAATTAAGACACTGATTTCCGCATAAAAACAAGGTACACTGACATGGAATATGATTACCTTTTTCATTATTTTCTTGTGGTGTGCAGTTTATGATTTTTCTGATACTGTTAGCTTAGGACGGCCTCCGAATTTAAGTGCGCAAGAAGTAACATATATGGGCAAAGCTTAGTCTGCACAAACAATTAACAAACAGCTCAGAAAAAAATTAACCATTCAGCACAACCACTGGTAGAAATGCATATATTCATTTTCATTTCTGCAAAACTGGAAAGCAAACTATGACTATATTCACAACAAATTACAACCAGAAAAAATGAACTTGAAGGGGCATAAGGGTAGGACTTACCAACAAAGTGAGTCCCTTGTGTCCAAGCATCACCCTAGACTAAAGACAAACTGATTAAAGGCTTTAAACAAGGATAATGAATCTGATCAAACAATGGATATCGTGGAAGAATACTCAAACAGTGCATCAGAATGTTTCTCCGCTATTGACAAAAATTTGTAATTTTATTGTTTCTTATTATTTTGAGAAAATAATTGGCCAATCTGTAGTGTAAACCCCAGTCATGAACAAAAAAAAAAAATCTACAATTGAATCAGCCGCCTGAACTACCCTCTGGGTGGAAGATACAAGGAGGTGTGTTTTCATTTGTAAAACCCTTTAACTCACGAATACCCTACTGCTTGCTACCTTTTCAGCCTCAGCCACACTCAAATGTCTGATTCCTTTAACCTTCCTCCACTTCTTTCCTGCAGTCAAACAATCTTGAAGCTCTTCCTCTCCCATCATCAACAACTTCAAGCCCTCACTTAGTTTGGGGAGAAAGCCTTCGGGTCTCAAGCACCAAGCTGCGAAAACCCCAAACAAAACCTCCATGTCATGAGTTAACCTTTCAACACCACAATCATAAAACTGCGCATTGCTCATAAGAATACCGTTGAAAAGTAACCGATCCATCCCAGTAGCCAAATTTCTCCATACACCAACGAAATCTATCTCATTCAAATTTTCTTCGACTATTGCCATCTTTCCTTGAAAATGATCCAAAGCCACAACAAAATTTTTGGACACTGCCCAACCTTCTTCACCCCTCTCCTGCCACTGCCTCTGCTTTTTCAAATAATCGTGACATCTAGCATCAAATCCTCTCAAGGCAACAACTGATATCTTCTCAACCCACTTTTTCTAAAAGCCCCCAAATGTCCTATCTCCTTATCTAAAATGCCACCAACAGATCCATCATTCAGCACCCCCATGCCGTCATTGTCATTAGTTGATATTCCCAGTTGAACACTCTGATCAAATCCCATTTCAAGGAAAAAAATGTCCTCACTCCATTCCTTCATAACATACTCAAGATGGTGAGCAGTGTTCAATGAAATTGCAACTTTAATGAGAGCATCGTCATCTGTTGGAGCAGTCAAACCTTCAGCCTCTTGACACCTCAGAAGAACACAATTCAAAAATCTCTGTACAAGAGGTGCACCAGCTAATCTGAGAAACCTTGACCTTAGAGAGTTGGTAGGAATTGATCGACATCCATCCAACACCAATGATGAGGTTTTAGCTTCTCAAGTGTCTTTGAGTTCTATTTATGTCCATAGATCAAGCCAGTCGGGTCTGTCACAGAAGGCAGAGAAGAAATCCTCTGCAAATTCACTTCTTCCTCAAAGGAAAGCATGATCCCAGAATGTGATACCAGGGACTTGACTCGTTTATCAAAAGGCATCATCAAGTCAACAAGATGGAGCCATGATACCCTAGCTTGTGATTTATTGCCAGTAACATTCTCTTCTTCTATTTGACTGACATATACCAGGAATCTCTCTTTTGCTAGGTATATTATTAAAGAGGTTACCATTGCTGAAATCTATTCTTCCCTGCAACCGTATCCAACTAACCTTGATTCATCAACGAGTGGCTGCAACAATTCATCCATAGTTAGGAGTGGCAACAATTCATCCATAGTTAGGAGTGGCAACGGGAGGGTTCAGGGCCGATTTCTCTATCCCTGATCTTGAGATCCCTGCCCTGATCCCCGATGGGGAAATTTTTTTTTGAACTCCATCCCTGCATCCGTTGACGATGGAGATTCCCGAACTTGATCCGATTTTCGATTTTTATTATATTTTTTTATTTTTTTCAATATTTAAAATTACTTTTTATTTTTATTATTTTAATTAATTAGTTAATTACATAATTTTTTAAATAAAAAATATTTTTTTAAATGTTATATTCTTATTTTACTATTTTTAAATTTATTAATTATATTAAAATATAAATAAATTATATATATACATATATATTAATATATATAATTTTCAGGGCGGAGGATGTATATACCATCTCCGTCCCCGATACAAAAAACTTCGGAATCGAGTCGGGAGAGAGAATAGGAGAAAAAATCCGCCCTATTCGGGGCGGGGCACCGCGGGTTAGAGAAAATCTGTCATCCCTATCCATAGTGTCAACATAATCCCTTGTAATTTTATAAACAAGAGCAAAAATGAATTCCATCTGCTCAATCCACTTTGAAAAATGTTGGGATGCAATTGATATAGGAGTTACAAGTTCTTCAATTGCCCAAAGGGGCTGATTCAAAGCAACTTTCTATTATGCCCCTCCAGTTGCCGAAATTTTCTTTTTCTCTACAACTCCTGCAAGTGGCACAAGGCAAGAAAATTTTCACAGTACTGGTGTTTGAGCTCCCCTTGCATTGCACGAACTACAACTCCAGTCGATTTTGGTGTATCAAGGTTTGAGGAAGTCAAGGTGGAAAGTGGCAGTGGCCATCCAAGGGAAGCAAGAGGGGCTTGGTGATCTGCAATTACTTGGGGTCTTAAAAAGGACAAAGCTCTATCTACTCTGTGATTAACTGCTGATACAAGATGTGTCCACTGAGGTTGCTTCTTTGTGATTGTAGTTAAAACATTTTCTGTTTGTCCAAGTGTTTCAATAGCAAGCAGGCTCAGCTCCTGCAAATATAAAAATAACAATTGAAGTGAGAAAAATAAATTTTCCTTCAGCATTTAGATCTACAAAATAAATCATACACACTTCTGAACTCTGAGCAGACGAATGCCTCCTTAAGTTCTTGTCCATAGCAGCAGATAATGCATCTTCAATATCACCAACTAAAGTGTCAAGCTTCAGTGCTGTATCTGAAAGACGCAAGAAATTGTTTTAGAAAACTGGGAACATTGATGTAGGTAATGCACAACCAATGCCAATGAGCAAACATCAAATATACGCATCGAATAGTAGCCCCCACCTGGATATATCCCCTGGTGTATGGCAAAAACATTTGCAACAAATGTCATAGCATGAATAAATATAAATTTACTAAAAATTATACATGGTAGCACAGCTAAGGTGATTTAGCTCAAAAATAATGCACATGCAAAAAGTTTGAGCTTGATAAACTATGTCAACACTACAAAGAAAGACATGACTATTGGCTTTCTGTGGACTGACAGGCAGTAAGGTCCTACTTTACAGCATGGTGCGAAGAGATACTACATCATTTTAAACATCTACTTGCTCCAATACAGTCAGTGCGAAATATATTCATAATCCAATAATCTGTTAGCAAACATGATGAGCCATATGCACAAGAAAACATTGTTGGGATATAAATTGAGCAAAAGCACATTAGGGCAACCAGCAGTCTATTTTCAACTTTGACTTTGGGAAAAAGAACTCAGCAATGCAGTCATGATGCCAACATCACCACATTATACATATGTCTCTAACAGCTATAACTAAGGCATGAAGAAACTAAGAGAATGATGTCATCATTAAACTGTAACAAACCCTTTGTGGCACAGATAATAATCACTACCAACTGGGATGAGTGTATGTTAACTGAGACTTCAATGATGGAGATGAAACAGGGAGACATTGTTAATATGGATATTCTTAAGCACTTAAAATATTTCAGAAAAACGGTACATCCCACTAAGATGCGGAGTGATGTTTTGAGGAAGAGAAAAGAGTAAAAAATACTCTATGATATTCTAAAAATTTCAAATCTTAGTCCTCCTTTTCCTCTCTTTGATTTGCTCCCAAAGGAATTATAATTTCCGAAAAAGATAAAACCAAACACCGGCACACATTACATTGTATATGTACTAAACTAAATCTCGGGACAATCCCCGCCTGAAATGCTGAAAATACTACATTTAAATCATACAGTTTATAACTATTTGAAAGTCTTAAACATTCTAGTTAAAACAGATTTTAGAGCCTTCTTATATAATAATTAACTCACATCCCATATCTCAAAGCAAGCCTGTGAGAAAAGCTTACCGGCATAAGCTCGAACCATTTCCACTCTGGCCACCTCCTTCGCCAATGCAGGCAGCTCCTCGCCCAATATTTGCCCTTTCCTCCCTTCTCCGACTCCTCCATGAACTACAAGCTCAAATGCCAAAACAAAAGAGCACGAATTTCAAAATCCAATACACAAGTTCACCAAAAACCATAAAACATAAATCTTACATAAGCACTCATCAATTCATAGATAAATAAATGTCCACGCAAAGAACAATGGACCTGATATAGAAATAGGAGCGCGCGTCAATGAGCCGAGATCAGTCAACTTGGAACCAGCGTCACTAAATAGGCCATGGATTTGATCGGAGAAGGAAGCGTAAGCCAGAAGCTTTAGTTCAACCTTCGACTTGAGGTCTAATAAGGTTTCCTCCGAATCCAAACACTGCGATTGCAGTTCAGAAGCAAGGCTTGGAGCGTTGGTGAGATCTTGCTTAGTATGGAGTCTGTCATTGAGAAATGGGGCAACTGAAGAGGAGAGAGTCGAAAGAGGGGGCAGAATTTGGATCGTTGAGTCCATGACTAAGCCATTCCACATGTACAAGTTGATCGTAGGAAAAAAATTGTATCAGCGAACAAAGAAGATGATTGCTTTCTTCGCTTCAAGAGAGAGGATACTGTGTCAGCGTCTCGACTCGGAGCCAAAATCAATGGGTCTATTTGGGCTCGGATCGGAGGAAATTATAATTTTATTGGTAACGAAATTTTTTATTTTTTCATCGCAAACTTTCTAGTTTTTATCCAATTTTGTTTTTTCCAATCTCGTTATTATTCCATCTTCTGTAAATTAAACAATTTTATTTTCGATCTTGTTGCTTTTATCCTTTCTTTTCCTTTTGCTTCTTCGAATATGAGAAAAATTATCATTGATATTTATGATTATATTACAATTATTTTTAGAATTTGACTTTTACCTAAGTTCATCAAGTTGGTTTAGAAGAAAACTTTGAAATTGAGATTGTTTATTTATTTTTTATTTTTTAGTTTTGTTGTATTATTGATTTCTTTTTTGTTATTTGTTTTTTTCACTAAAATATCTTCAAGGTATATCCAAAATATCTCTAAAATATACCGTAAATATTCTCATGAAATTCCTAAGGGTACATCGAAATATCTCAAGGTATACCTAAGGTATTATTAAGAAATTTCTTCTAGAAAATTATCAACGAATTCTCAAGACATATACAAAGTATTTCCAAAATATATATAAGACATTTTTATGGAATTCCCAAAAGTATACTAAAGTATTTTCAAGGAATTTTCCCAATGTATTTTCAAAAAATTTCTTCCAGGAAATTTTTAAGGAATTCCTAAAGTATCATTAAGTCATACCCGATATATTTCCATAAAAGTTCCAAATATATACCCAAAATATTTCTAGAGAATTCTCAAAATATACTTGAAATATTCCTAAGGTATCCCTATACTCAAGATATTTTGAAATGTATACTAAACTGTTTATTTGAAATGTTTGTGATATTTTGAATTTTGATTGAATTCTATTCTTTTTCTTTAATAATTTTATTATTCTTATTCTTTTTGTTATCTTTCGGTGAAAATTGAATCAAAATATCCTTAATGTATACTGAAGTTATGCCAAAATATACCGCATTAACATATTTTGATATAATTTTGAAATTTAGGTATTATTGTAATTTTAGAAAGTTATTTTCAATAAAATTGAAAAAATTTTACGCGTAGGTATAAATATAAATAAGTACCATTTTTTTAGCATTTCTCTAAAATTTCCCTATTTATTTATAATACACTGGTCATCAAGGCTATCTAGTGGGCTTGATTGGGTTACTGTCCAGCCCAAAAATACATATATTTACAGTTGACTGCGATGCTCCACTCCGATTCCATTCCAAACATAGCGAATTCAATGCCATGCCTTCATTTCGAAGTTTTTTTAATCGGAACGGGATGGGAATGGTATATATATCCTCTGTCTCGATCTTCGCTTCAAAAAATTTATTTATATTTATACATATAAAATTTATTTATATTTTAATATAATTAATAAATTTAAAAATAATAAAATAAAAATTTAACATTTATTTAAAAATTATATAATTAATCAATTAATTAAAATAATAAAAATAATAAAAAATTTTAAATATTGAAAAAATAAAAAAATATATAATAAAAATCGGAGATTCCATCGCCATCACATGTAGGGATAGGGACTAAAAAAATTTCTCCATTGGAGAACAGAGCAGGATGGAAATGGAGTGGAGATTTCTGAGTTGGAAAAATTTGCTCTAAACCAGTCCCATTGCCACTCTTATTCTTTAGGAAAAATTCAAAAAAAGTCATACAATTTGGTGTCAATCTAACTAATTATTTAAATTAATTCAGCTGCAATAAAATTATATGGTTACTTTGTATTAGTAGTTTTAAAAAAAAATTAATCCATGATAAAAATTGTTCTAATTATTACAAGAATTG
>CATIWF010053726.1:0-12207 GCA_949630135.1 Balakata baccata
TTAGACAATAATTATATTATGGACATTGCTCTTTTTAAACATATTATTTATAGAATATATTTTGAGTTTTTATTTTTATTATGTATGAGACAAATTATATTTTATTAACTTATTATATATGAGACATGTTATATTTTATTAAAATCTTACATAAACCGGTTCAACCCCGGTTCAACCTTAAACCCATAACCCACTGTCTTTTTCGGTTCGTTGAACGGACCGATTTTTACAACCTTGTGAATTATAATACAAATTTAATATCAATAATTAGACGTAACACATATTAAGTTAACATTAAAAGTGTCATTCATTGTCTATTTTATTTTTTATTTTCTTTAAACGGCAACACTGTCTAATTGTCACTATGGAACTATACTTGTTCTTTTAATATGGCTTAATTTTTAAATAATTAATTAGTTTTATTTAAATTTTAATTATAATAATTTTTTATATTAGGTTTTTTGTTAATTTTTCCCAATATAATTTTATCATAATTTTTTTCAATAAAAAAATATCTAGCAATAAATTTAACATCTAAATATTTAACTTATATAATAAAAATTTAATATTCATATAAAGCATATATATATATATGTGTGTGTGTCTTCCAACATATGTCGTACACTAAATTTATAAATGATAAGGATTATTCTATTTTTTTAATAAAGAGTTCGACTAGATATATGAATTTGAGACCTTATAGCACTAGTTCTAGACTAATTTTCACTAAACTAAAACTTATTGATAGTATTATTCTATTCTAATTGCATAATAGAAAATTCAAATTGTAACTTCAAAATTTACATATCGAAATTAGAGAGTGTGATAGATATATGTAAGACTCCCTCAATCTCATATGGGACACTAATTTTTTTTTTTTTTTTGCTTTGAATAAATATTAAATTTTTACTAAGTTAAAAATTTAGTGTTAAATTTATTACTATTTTTTTTTGTTGAAAAAAATAATGATAAAATTGTATTGGGAAAAATTAACAAAAAACCTATAATAAAAAAATTATGTTAATTAAAATTTAAATAAAACTAATTAATTATTAAAAGAATAAGTATTGTCCCATAGTGTTGTCGTAGTGATGTGGTTAACATTTAAAAAAAAAAAAAATCGAATTGGACAATGAACGACACTCACGGTGTCGAATATTGTGTGCAATTTTGGCTTCCCTCAAAATGCCAGTTACACTAGCAATCTTTTTGGTTTCAAATCATATTGTTACCAAATCTGAGAGGATGTCCCACCGAATGCCAAAAACGATGTTAACTGTAAAAATGAAAATGCGTGGGTGTGAGGAAAATTAAAGTATTTTTCAAATTAAAGATGGACTTTATGAGCATTTTTAACAGTACGCTTAAATCTAGTTGCTAATGAAATTGACAGTATGTAAAAGTAATTTGACAGTAATAAAAAGTAAGGTAGTGAGCATATGAGATTTAGAGGAAAATAAATATTGAACAGAGGCAATACTTGAAGAAGAAAAATGATTTCACAGATGAAACTAAAATTGATGAACTACAATGAAATTGATATGAATTGAAATGAACATAGCAATAATTGAAAAAAGAAACTGATGTTGAGATGCTATCTGCTAAATTTGCTGAACTGAGTATTTATTGATTTGCTAATTGAGTTGTTGATTGATTGATTGTGTGTATCCTTTGCTTTGTGGATGCTCTCCTTTTTTATAGCCTTAGAACCAAAATAATTGTTGTCAATGATTTCTACTTTTTCTAAGTGTCAGATATTTTAGCTATTAATCTCACGATTTTCTCCCTAATCTGCCACTTTTTATCAACTGTATATGTAGTGTTCCTCATATCTAGGAATTTCTTTCTGACTGCTTCTTGTCCAAATATTTGACCCTTATGGATATGAGTTTTAAATTTTTATGGGTTTTGGCATCAATTATAATGGCCTTAGGCCTCAATTTAACGAGTCTATAAAAAATCTGGTGTAAATAATTGCCTTTCGCATACAGTGTGGCCATAGGTTATAGCTGTATGAATATAAATTTCTCAAATTCTCTAAGTTTTTCTCCTCTATAGACTTAAAGTTCCAAAGTCAGGAAAAATAAAAAGTATGGTCAAAGACTCATTTCCTAAGAGAAATTCAATTAAATTCAAATTTAAACCTCTTATTCTCTCTTCCAAAATCCTAAAATTTAATTCCCAAAAATCTATTATTTTCTCTTCATTTTCTTCAACCTCTTCATCTTCTCCACAAAATCCATCTTCTCAATCCTTCATTTTTAATTATTCCAACCAAGAAAACTCAAGAAATCAAGAAAACCCATTTTTTCCACTAGGAATTTTCCGTCAATACTCAAAATTTCCTTCTTTTCCTTCTTCTTCCTCACAAAAACCACAAAATTCATTTCCTCATCCTATAATTTTTTGCCAAAATCTCAAATTTCCTCCTTTCTTTCAACTTTTCAAGTTTTCTCACAAAATCCCTTTTCATCTTCTTCATTTCAACCTAACAAAACTCACCATCTTCTACTTCTTAAATTTTTTCTCAAAATCCATCAACACTCATCATCTATTTTTGGCCAAGCAAGCTCCAAGAGAAGGAACCAAACTTCGGCCACCACCTTCTAGCCACCAAACTTCATGTTTATGGCCATCAGTAACAATTTCAGTTATTGTTAGAAAATAGAGTATTGTTAATTCAATATTCGAATAAAATGATAAGGGGAATATATAACAAATTTGAGGTCTCTGTTCCATATAGTGTCCTTAAGACAAATACACCCCCTACCAACGATGTTTAGGAAAATTGGCGTTTGTCTCCCATGATACAACAGACATCAAGTAACATCCACTTACAGTGAACTGATTATATGTCACTCTCTCTATCACTTTGAGAAGAAAATAGAAGAAGGAGATTTTCCCAAAAGGAGAAAAAACCAACCAACTCCAAAACTAAAACCAAGAACTCCTATTTATACCAGATGGAGGAGACATGAAATTAATTGTAAGCCAACAATACCTTTGTAACACTCAAATAATGGTGAATTTAATATTTGAAATATTAGAAAATGAAATTTCAAAAGACAAAAAGCTCAAAAGACAAATATGGAAAACAATCTACACGGGCATGTAGATTCTATACAGGAGTATAGATTAACTTGCACACATTGCTGCACAACGACACGGGCAGTGGAATCCACACGGGAGTGTCAAAAGCATGGCCATGTGAAATGACACGAGAGTGTGGAATCAACATTGTGTACACATAACGACACAACCGTATAGAATCCATATGGGCGTCCTAGACCCCTGTTGTGTAGAATGACACGGGAGTGTCATTTCAATTTCCAGAAATAAAAAATGTAAAAATTGGGCTTGGTTCGGACCATGGGACTTCAGCTCGACATTCATGTACGCAGGTCGCGCATCCACGTATTGGTCTATCCTAGACCATAGATTTGCACCCCCTACACCTGAACGCATGACAGAGAGCCTTCCATGCTACTTTCTTACCCATGTAATAATGCATCTTACTATATAAATACAGTTCCAATTTTACATTTTAGTGATGTGGGACAGCTCCCACTTTCACTATTTCCTTTTTATATCTCCTTAGCAAGGAGCTTACTTTGAGCTTCAATTTCTATTCACACATTCTCCATTTTGAGCATATGAATACATTAATTCATAGTTCTCATGTCAAAGAACACATATTCGGGTTTTTCTCCCAAGAGTTATGGGACCTACCCGAATTACCCTCTCAAAATAGCTCATAATCACAATTTTCCCAACAATCCCTCATATGAATAAAATTAGGTAAAAAGTAAGACAAACAAAGTCTTACTGCATGATAGAGTTTGACGATCGAAACCTGTATAGGATAGGTAGGTGTTACCCTTTGAATCTTCCCTTATGAAAGTATATTTAATTTACCTGATGTCCAATTGACATGATATCATTGAACTATTCAGTTACTTGAGTAAATATGATACACTCCACATAAGAATCTTTCTTGACATAATTCAGTTCTAATTGTTATGTTCATTTTGGCCCTGAACATCTGCCTTGTTCTACGAGAGTTTTAGAGAATTAAATTTAACACATTCTCCATTGAAGCGGCCCCACTTCACTCTCATATAGGTGATACCTTATACAAATATATCATTAAAAGCATAGCATAACCTCATTTTTAATCTTCACTGATTTATCCCCCATAGTGATCTTTCCACGTCTTTATAATCAGGTTGTCCCATTGAACCTAGATCTTGGGATCTCCAATTAGCTTGGTTGGGTTTTCCTTTATATCGACTTATTATACTCTTACGGGTTTAAGTTTCATTCCTTTTAATGATTTATCAACTTGCTCTTGATTTAACCCTTTAGTTAGTGGATCAGCAATGTTATCCTTTGATTTTACATAATCAATAGTGATAACCCCTATTGAGAATAGTTGCCTAATGGTATTATGTCTACAATGAATATGTCTAGACTTGCCAATTGCATATTGACTATCACAGTGTATGCATATTGGTTGTGTGAGACTTTCCCTTTTTAGAATATCTTCTAAGAAATGGCATGGCCATTCAGCTTCTTCAACACTTTTGTCTAATGTGATAAACTCATATTCTATCGTGGATCTGGTTGTAACAGTTTGTTTAGAAGATTTCCAAGCCGCAGTTGCACCAGCTAGTACATAACCACTAGTGGATTTTGAATCTTTTATATCAGAAATCCAATTAGCATCACTGTAACCTTTAAGTACAGCTGGATATATGGTATAATGCAGTCTATAATCACGAGTATACTTTACGTATCTAAGCACTCTTACAATTTCTTTCCAGTAATCTATCCCTAGATTGCTCCTATATCAACTTATTTTACTCACTGAATAAGCAATATCTAGTCTTGTATAACTCATTAAATACATCAGACTGCCAATTACATACGTATATTCTACTTGAGATACACTTTCTCCTCTATTCTTTGATAGATTGAGGGTCAAGTCCAATGAAGTTCTAGCAATATTGGTATCATCCTTGTTGAATTCACCAAGTTGTTGAATTTACCAAGTATTTTATTAACATAATGAGTTTGACTCAAGGTTAGCCCATCTGATCTTTTAGTAATTTTAATTCCTAGAATCACATCTGCTAGTCCCATATCTTTCATATCAAATTTTGAGTTTAACATATCCTTAGTAGATTTGACCATCTTGTCATTACTACTAACAATGAGCATGTCATCAACATATAAACATAATATGACATAACCTTCACTCGTCCTTTTGGCATAAACACATTTATCACACTCATTGATTTTGAAGCCACTAGATAGCATTGCACTATCAAATTTCTCATGTCATTATTTAGGAGCAACTATACAGTGATTTAACTAATCTATATACTTTCTTTTATTGTTTTGAGACAATGAACCCTTCAAGTTGTACCATGTAGATATCTTCATCTAAATCTCCATTTAGAAAAGCAGTTTTTACATCCATTTGATGTATTTCTAAATTATGCAACACAATAATCGCTATAATAATTCTTATTGAATTGATTCTGGTTACAGGAGAATAAGTATCAAGACAATCTTAGCCTTCTTTTTGCCTGTAATCTTTAATCGTAAGCCGAGCTTTATACTTATCGATTGAACCATCTGCCTTCATCTTCCTTTTGAAAATCCACTTGGATCCTAATGGTTTACATTCTAGAGGTAAATCCACTAATTTCCAAGTATGATTCTGCATGATGGAATCAACCTCACTCTTAATAGCCTCTTTCCATAAAAGACCTTATGAAGAGTTTACAAACTCATTATTAGTTTGAGGTTCTGCCTTTAGCATGTAAGTCAGAAAATCTGGTCTAAAAGACTTTTATGTCCTTGCTCTTTTACTATGCCCGAGCTCTATCTCAATAGGCTCATCTTGTAAACCAAGTTCTTCATCATGAACTTGATCTCGACTATTTCTAATAATAACCTCAAGAGGTTGTTTGGACGAATTCACCTCTTTTAAAGTCTTACAAGGAAATATATGTTCAAAGAACGATGCATTCATTGATTCTATAATCATGTTCTTATGAATATTTGGAATTCCCGATTTATGCACAAGAAACTGATAAGCACTACTATTATGTGCATAACCAATGAAAATGCAATCAACTGATTTTGGCCCTATTTTCACTTTCTTTGGTATAGGAATGGTCACTTTAGCAAGACACCTCTACACTCGCAAGTATTTATAACATGGTTTTCTTCCTTTCCATAATTCATAAGGAGTTTTATCTTTCTTACTATGGGGCACCTTATTTAAAAGGTAATTAGTCGACAATATGGCCTCCTCCCATATGTTCTGTGGCAACCTATAACTTATCAGCATTGCATTCATCATTTCTTTCAAGGTACAATTCTTCCTTTCGGCCATACCATTAGATTGTGGTGAATAGATTGTTGTGGTCTCATATATAATTCAATGTTGTGCATAGAATTCACCAAATGGTGTCACATATTCACCACCATGGTCACTTCTTAATACTTTTATTTTTCTATTGAGTTGATTTTCAACCTCAATTTTACAGAGTTTAAATTTCTCTATAGACTCATCTTTGCTCTTAAGCAAATACACATGACAATATTTTGTGCAATCATCCACAAATGTAATAAAATATTTGTTTCCACCTCTTGTTTGAACAAATTTTAAATCACATACATCACTATGGACTAAATCAAGTGGTTCACTTTCTCTTTCAATATTTTGAAAGGATGATCTAGTTAGTTTTGTCTCAACACAAACTTCACGTTTATATTTTATATCAATATGGAAATTAGGTATGTGGTCCAAGTTAATTAACCTTCTTAAGATATTATAATTAACATGTCCTAATCTATCATGCTATAAATTGGAAGACTCAAGCAAATAAGCAGAAGATGTACTTTCATTATTACGTTTAATAACAATTATATTGAGCTAAAAAAGCCCATTAATAGCATACCCTCTGCCAACATATATTCCACCCTTGGACAAAGCAACTTTGTCTAACTCAAAAACCATTTTGAACTCATACTTGTTCAACAATGAACCTGACACCAAATTCTTGCAAATATTAAGCACATACAATACATTGTTAGAGTTAGCTCCTTAACTTAGTATAAAAGTCAAAAGTGTGTAGAAATTTCATTACTTCTCCAAGTTATCTTCTTCTCCTCACCTTTCGCCTCACTCCAACCTTCCAAAACCCTCCATTTTTACTTCCATCAAACTTCTAAAAGAGTGTAAAAGAAAAATTAAAGAGAGAGAAACCAATAAATTAGAGAATTTCCACCATAAAAGAAACCTAGAAAGGAAGAAAAAAAGAAAAAAAAGGAAGAAATTGAAAGTGAATTTCAGCCACCTTAGAGGAGCATCAAGGTGAGTTTGTTCTTCTTAAATTTAATCCTATTCCATCTATTTGATACCCTTGTAATTGATTGTTATGATTGGAATTGTTAGATTAGGGTTTGTGTGGAAGTTATGTTGAAAAGTATTGTTTTGAATAGAAGTGATGGAATTGAGTTTTGGGTGGATGTAAATGATGAATTTATGGCTTGAAAACTAAAAGAATAAGAGTTATAAGGAGGCATATAAGGCTACCTAATGAGGGGGAGGTGAAGAGAAAGATGTTTAGAAGTGTTAGTAGTGGTTATATGGCTTGTAAATGATGGGTGTTAAGGAGGAAGGCTTGGTATGTATGGGGCTGATTTGTTTGTGTTAAATGGAGATAATGGCAATAGGCTAAAATGAATACAAATAAGGTAAAAAGTGGAGGAAATAAAGATATAAAGAGTGGTAGAAAAATATTAGGAACATTAGATATTGCTCATGTATAAACATTGCGTATATGTTTGGCATTGAATGAAATCTTATTTGTTTTGTTAAGGCCAAACAAATAGCCATCAAGAGGTGGATAAAGGGAAGGAAAAGGCCACCTAATAATAGAAGGAAAGAAAGGAAAAAGAGAAGAATTGATGCTGCTTAGGTATGTGTTTTTTTGATAAAAATCCTGCATTCTTTAATATATATGCTATATTGTGTATAATGTGTGTTGGAACTTTTGGGCACAAATATAAATACATAAGGTCATAAAATTAACTAAGTTGCAATGAAGCCCATAGGTACCCTGTCACATATGCACTGGAACAGTCTTGATAAAATTGATCATAACCTAGGTTGTGGACCTTGGATTGGCATAAAATTGATTGAATATGATAGCTAACATTTAGTGCTAAAAATGTTAGGAAGAACACAAGTTGAAATTTGGTATCCAACTAGACCAAATATTGGCTACAAATTTCGGATCAAAGTGAACCAAGAAAATCCTGGGCAGAAATTGATTGAACAATACTCCGTAATTTGACCATAACTTTTGGTAGGAAATTTGGATTGCCTTAATTCTTTTTGAAAATTCAAGATAAAACAATGAACTAAAACTTTGTGGAAGACTATAATGTCTGAAACAGATAAAAAATGGGCCAAAATATAGGCCCAAACCCAAGGCCGAAGTCTGCCATGAGTTATAAACTTGTATTTTGGGTATTTTTCACATGATGTGATTAGTATATGTTAATTGTTGGCAATTTTTGGGTTATGTGAATATGTAGACACATGATATATGAATGATAAAAAAAAATTTCAAAGCTTAAGTACACCTAACCGTGAAATAGAATAGTGGATAGTTTTGCATGCCAATCAGGGGAAAAGAAATAGAACGTGTGCAATAAAATATTATTGAAGCCGGTAATGATACTATTAAAATGAAAGCTGGTAATGGCAATATTATTTAAAAAGCTGGTAATGACAATAATAAAAAGGCCGGTAATGGCAATGTTATAAAAGCCGGGAATGACAACCCCGTATTCCTATTAATTAGTTCAGACACAGGTGTTATGGGCCAGACACAAAAATAATAATAATAATAGTGGAAAAAAATTAAAAGTAAATTAAAGGATAGTATGAATATTGTATGTATATGAATGTAAAATAATAATTTATATATGTTATAAATATGTATAAATGTATATAAATTAATATATGGAACTTTATTTCATAATCCTCTGTAAAATCTTTCATATCCTCACCTGTGAACATAGTCCCTTGATGAGTAGTAATTTGAGGAATACCAAACTTATGAATGATATGCTATTTGATGAATTGAATGCCATTTTTTTGTTTTGTTTTCTTTAGTGGAATTGCCTCCACCTACTTAGTAAAGTAGTTTGTAGCCAATAGGATGAAATTATGGCATTTAGATCATGCTGGGTGAATCTTGCCTATCAAATCCATGGCCTTTCCTCGAAATGGCCACGATTTCACTATTGAATATAGCTCTACTACTGTAATCCTCCGAATGTTTCTATATTTTTGACATTGCTGGCAACTTTTAGAGTAAGTAATGTTGTCTCTTAGGATGGTTAGCCAATAATAGCAATGTCTCCTAATTAACCATCTCATGTTAACTCCTGCTCGATGAACCTTACAAACTCCCTCATGCACTTACTTTATAACTTCCATGGCACTAGGAATGATAAGCAGCCACTCCCTACTATAACAAAGTTTTATGCCTGCTCTTTAATTTTATAAGGAACCTTCTTCCCAGAATTCTCTAGGTACTTCTTCATCTCTGCTCTCCAGTCACCAGTGATATTGATGTCAGTGCCAAAAACTTCCAAGTTAATTACTCTTTCTGATTTTAAAGGATATGATCTTTTCTCTATGACAATGAACTTGTGTTTCAATTCTTCTCCCATCTTTATGCTAGATGCAATCTGAGCCAATTCATTAGCTTCTTAGTTCAAGTCCCTAGGCACATGTTCAAACTCAATAGTATGAAAAGAATCAACCAACTAGATAGCAATAGCAAAAGAAGACATTAACATGAAACTGTTGCATTTATACTCCCATGTTATCTGCTTGAGGATCAGTTGAGAATCACCAATCACTTTCACATTTTCTGTCTCGAGCTCTAGCAAAATCTCCAATCTAATAATTAAGGCCTCATACTTCACTTGATTGTTCATACACTCAAAAGGTAGGTTAAAGGATAGAGTGGTCTTAGCTCCACTGAGAGATGTGATTACTACCCCTGCTCCAGCCGATAATTTGTATTGGAACTATCAAATTTCAACACCCAGGGCTGGGTTTCTATCAGAAAGATCTCTAGTGATGATTCCTTAACTGTTTGAATTTCTAAGGATAGATAATCTGTAGAAAGTCTGCTAAGGCTTTCCCTTTCACTGATTTTTTAGGAAAATAGATTAATGAAAACTCAAATAGGGCTAGGGACCACTTACTAATCCTTCATGTGATCAATGACTTGTTTAGCATGTACATCATTAAGTCAGTTTGTGAGACTACATACACCCTTGATTTGATAAGATAGTGTCTCAATTTGGTGCAAGCAAAATACAGAGCTAAACATAGCTTTTCAATTAGAGAGTACTTGGTCTTTGGTGAATGTATATGGACTCATAAGCGGCTGATAGATATATAGGTGACATGAGAATTAGAGGATTAGAGAGATACTCCTTTATTCTGTCAAAGGCAGCCTGATGTTTGCTTTCCCATTTAAATTATTCTTCACCCTTTAATTTAATCAGATCTGAAAACTCTTTAGTTTTCCTTGCCAAATTAGAGATAAACCTTCTTAAACAATTTACTTGGCCTAAGAACCTCTAAAGCTCTTTCTTGTTCTGTGGTGGCTTAGCTGGCATGATTGCCTTAGACTTGTTTTGGTCAATCTCAACCCCTCTCAGGTGTACAAGAAATACCAAAAAGTTTTCTACATGCACTCCAAATGCACACTTTAGAGTATTCAACTTTAGTTGATGATGCCTCATTCTCTAAAAGCTCTTCCTTAAATGTTTAGCATGTTTCTAGACCAACTTTGACTTGGCCACTATATCATCGATGCAAATCTCCACATGATGTCCCAACAAATCATGGAAAATTGCATTCATTGCCATTTGTATGTGGCACCAGCATTTTTCTGGCCAAAAGGCATGACCAACCATTTAAAAGTCCTAATAGAACCAGGATATCTGAAAGCAGTCTTAGAAATAACTTCTTCAGCTATCAGAATTTGATTGACCAGAGAAGCCATCTATGAAGGATAACAACTTGTTCTTTGCCACAGAGTCCACTAACATATCCGTAATAGACATCATGTACATGTCCTTAGGAGTAGTTGTGTTCAAGTCCTTGAAATCCATAGAAACACTTAACTTTCCATTCTTTTTAACAACAGGGATAACATTAGCAAGCCATTGTACATACTTTATTGGTCTGATGAATTTAGCCTTCAACAGTTTCCCAATTTCTTCCTTTACCTTTAGTTCCACCTCATTAGATATTCTCCTAATTTCTTCCTTTACCTTCAGTTCCACCTTGTTAGATATTCTCCTTATAGGCTGCCAGTAAGTGCAGAATTCTGGCTTTATGGGAAGCCTATACTCAATAAGGTTTCTACTAAATACTAACATCTCTTTATAGCTCCAAGAAAAGCAATCTCTGTATTCTTGCAAAATTCCAATAATCTACTTTTTCAACCCCGGGGACAATAAAGAACTAATGTAAGTGGTTCTTGGCTCTTGCTCAGTATTGAGATTTACTTCTTCTAGTAGGTCATGGACTTATGGTCCATTATCCTTAAATTTTTGTAGAGCTGGATTAAGTTCATGAATCTAAATCTCCTCTTATTCCTCGTCTAGCTCTTCTTCATAGATTACCTCAGCTTTGTTGACTCTATAGAATTCATCATTGTCAATTATGTCTACCAATTGCTACACTTGCATTTTGAACACAGGGGCTGCAGTTGCCACCAACTCTTCTGAATTGTACTCAATCATTGATCTCCTCAATGATTAGTTCTCCAATAGGCCTAAAAAGCATGATGGTGGTTGATGTCAACTCAAGGCTTAACCCATAAGTGCACGAGCCAATTGTAGAATGACAAGTGTCCTCCCAGAGTCGATCTCACAAAGAATCACTAGTTTAGACTCTTAATTACTTTAATTACAAATGAATACGAAATGCAACCTAAACACTTTAATCCGTTTGATTTGATTTTGAGTAAAAACTAAATTAATTAAACAATGAATTAAATTGAAAAGTAATTAAAGAATAAAATCAATGGATAAAGTGGGTACCCGGTTTTGCTCACCCAATTTTGCATTCCCTCCCAAGCATTAAAT